>JAGFPH010000055.1:178980-210420 GCA_018207615.1 Philaenus spumarius | reverse complement strand
TCCAATAACTTATTAAAGTTTTTCATAAAAATATGTTTATGGAAAAAAGGAGTCTCTTTGTTATTTATAAAATAATACAAATACACAAATTCAGTAAGATTTATTAACAAAAACAACACATTACTACTTTTGAAAGTAGCAGAAGACATCATAATATTAAATAAGTTCTTTAACATCTAATGCTTGGTGAAAAAGAAATCCTTGTTATTGGTGGTAATCGTATGTAATGTAACATGTTAAAGTATTAAACTAGCTATTCGAATTTAATTAAAAAAGTAATATATAGTTGAAAAATACAAAAATAAATTTACATTCATTGATAATAATTAAGAAAATGTTGTAAGAAAATAACAATAAAAAACTACAATACATTTTGAAGACCAGTAGTAGGAACTTAACCAATTTCTAAGAATATAAAAACATAATACAAATAAATGATTAATAAATTTGTGTTTCTTACCGTCATCGTTATCCAATTCTTTCTTTAAGAAACGTGCTACAGCTGTTTCGCGATTAATCGCATTTTCAAACACTGTACACGAAACACATTAAAATATAAAACACACACAGTTCACACACGATAATTCTACGCCCATTGGGACGTCGTCAAAAATAAAATAGCACACAAAATACACAAAACGTCCGACATGTTTAAAACTTGTTGGCCAACAGAATACATTACAATTAATTATTTAAAATGTTGGACAGCTGATAATCAGGGTTGCCAACTGCGAAGAACAGGTTATCCCTACAACGACTAATTCCATACAGCCGACTTGATTATTTTTTCATATATTGGGTTTGCTGTAAAATTTACTTGGGAATTTAAAATTTTGGTAGGTTCTTTTCTTAAGCTGTTATAAATTTCTATTTCTTCTAATCTGTCCATATGTTTACCTTTTCTACAGGTGTGTACAATTTCCAGGCTATTGATGTCACTGTATTTGTGGTCAGTATTAACTATGTGGTCGGCGTACAGGGAGTTCGTCGGATATTTATTGAGGGATTTTATATGCTCTTTATATCTTTTCGCAAAGCTGCGTCCTGTTTGGCCTGTGTAAAATGATTCGCATTCGCCACACTTAAGTTTGTAATAAACGCCAGCCTTGTCCAAAGCTGGGATGCTAGGAGCCTTTGTATTATTAACTGAGAGTTGTTTTTTGAGACTGTTATTAGGTTTGAATGCTACAGTATAACCTTGTTTACTAAAGGTGCTGTGGGCTATTGTTTCAGCAAGTTTGTTATACTCTAAAGATACATACTTCTTGTCGATAGGTTTCTTAATCACGTCCGACCTGCTTTTAAGCTTTCGGTGTAATTTATCGATGATATCTATACTGTAACCATTTTCCTGCGCAATGAATTTAATAGTGTTAAATTCAATGTCATAGTTCTCCTTGTTCAGTGGTGTATTCAAAAGTCTGTGTACCATGGAATTAAAAGCGGCCATTTTATGTGAGTTGGGGTGATTAGAGCTGGAATGTATCACTTGATCAGTATAGGTTGGTTTACGGTATATATTGAAACTGTGGTTTGAGTTTGTTCTTGTAACTGTCAAGTCTAAAAAATTAATGCTTTTATTGTCTTCTATCTCGGAGGTAAACTGTAAGTTAGTGTGCACTGAGTTAAGGTATTTGTTAAAAATGTCCATTTGTCTACTGTTGCCTTTGAACAAACAAAGAACGTCATCAACATACCTGTGCCAATAGATAAGTTTCGAACGATGTGCGTTTTTGTCAGACAAAACAAAACTATCTTCGAAGTTGTCCAAAAACACTTCAGCTAATATGGGAGATAGAGGCTACCCATAGCTAGGCCGCTGTTCTGTAGGTAATATTTATTATCGAACATAAAATAGTTCTGGCCCAGTACTATTCTCAGTAATCGCACGAGTTCCTCTAATTCGACTGCGGTCAAGGTGTTGTTTGACTTAATATTATTCTCCAGGATCTTAATAGTCTCATTAACTGGAAACTTATCTATTGGCACAGGTATGTTGATGACGTTCTTTGTTTGTTCAAAGGCAACAGTAGACAAATGGACATTTTTAACAAGACCTCTTCATATTTCAGTTTTTTAGTTGGTGGTCCAGATACGCCTTCTGTTTTACCTGTAAATTATGTTAAGGACAACACATGTAATTACTGTGAAACAAGCAGGCTAAGTTTTTTTTAATAATTTAATTTTTAAAAGCTAAAGAAATGTGATAAATTAAGTCATAAATCTGGAATTAGTTTGACATACCCTGGTTAAAAGTGTAAAATTTTTTGAAGTAAAAGTTAGAAGCAGGCTATTTAAATTTACATTAAAAATTGCAAAAATAAAAGGATACTGGTTGAGCAGCAAGCTTCAGGAATAGTATGAAGAATACATAGGCACGTATCTCTTTTATCTGCGCTTGCTGGCAGTATCCAAAAAGGCCTAAACCTACAAAAAAGGGCATAACTGAGTTTGATATGAGGGTGTTCATTTAAAAACTTTTTATAGAGCTTCTTCATACTATTGTTTAAATATCTTTTCTGTTTTTTTTATTTTCTTCTATAATATATTATAATTTATATTATTTTAAATTTAAATTGCCACACGTTGCGGAGCCAAATTATAATATAAGTTCTATTATTCTGTGAGAAGCCTCACGTTGGGAAAGCCAAATTATAATATGAAATGTTTAATATATATTATTTAAAATTGAAATGCCCCACTAGTTGTGGAAACCAAAACTTATAATATGATATTAATGAATTTTACTATTCTATTTGTTCCAAACTTCTACAATGACTCACTCTTTATGGTTAACAAATTTGTACTTTATTAAATTGAGATTACTTTCTCTTTACACAATTATTTTTAAATTTACTAGAGCACTGAAACAATATTATTTTCTTTGATGTATGGGCTTAATATACTAATGACTGTACAAATTTTAATTGATATTCTCTCTCTCTCTCTCTCGGGTTAAAGAGTACCTGGCTAGTTAAATATGCAATCACTTAATATTACACTTAAAACTACTACAAAGAAATATTACAAACTAAATTATTATTATTAAAAAATGTTCACTATTATATATATATATGTGGCCAAATCGAAGTTAAATGAAATGTTCTCAAGTCTATTAATTTAGAAGATCAAATTTCTGGTACTTTGTTATATGGGTTGGTAAAATTGGTAGAATATTACCTAGGCTGCAGATTCAATTATGTGCTGATACAAACAGGTTTACTTATTATAGCTCTGATATTTAATTTTAGTTTTCTTCTATTCAGTGTTTAAAGTCTTTAAGTCAATTCAATTCTTCTTATAAATTTGGTTTAATTTACTGCTCATCAAAATGCAACTGTGTTATATGGGTATTCAGAAAGGACTGTAAAAGGAAGCCTATAAATTTAAACAATTACCGCTTCAAGAATCGATACGGCCATTTATAGTTTAACTCCATAACTTCTGTTAGCAGTGTTCATTTGCTTAGCGTGTATGTAGTCACGTTTTATTAAATATAACGAACTTTACAACTACCGTTATATTTTATGTCCTTGGTATCACTTTTTTAATTGTATTAAATGTTTATTTCACTTTGAATTGTTAATAAAGTCCAAAATATCCATTTTATATTTTCACATAACAGTGTCATATTGTATTTATCACAGATGTTCCTTTTCTGCTCCTAATCCTGCTCCTTTTCAATGATTACAGTTTAGACAACATTGGCATCACCTTTGCCGTGAATCGAGTTTGTTTTACTTACGCGACTGTATTTTAGGTTATTGAAACACACTAACTTTCTTTAGAATTTTACAAGTAACTTAATCATTTATAATTCAAATTATACACAATGCTTCTACTTAATTTATAATTTCATTCACACTAAAACTAACTTAATCTATATCGGTTAAATACAATGATTTTGTTCTTACTTGCCTTTGTTTTATTTAGGCTAATTTTAATGATTAAAATTTGATTTATTTATGCTATACGGTAAGTTTAATTTAATTTAGCTTAAGCTTGTTATCATTTGTGTATTTACTGTGGTTTAATTTACTCATTTAAAATCCCGAAGTTACTTTATAAAGATATTAATTTTGACTGCTCTAGGCTAGGCTATATAAGTAGGTTGGTCGGTTCATACTGAATCTTACATTTCATTGTATTTTTATTTGTTAACCAGGACTCTTTAACTTTGAAATTATTTAGATATATACAAAATGTTACACTTCCTTGTGATGCATTCTTTTTTGCCAGCAGTTGCACGGCTATTTTCGTCTTTCTGAAGAAAATTAGTGACTGACTGCTTAACTATTTCTATCCTTTGCTTATGCCTTCTTTTGCTGATAGTACTTCTCCGGCCCACATAGCTAAAAGAAGTAATTTCAATAATGTCCTTGGTCAATTTGTATTTCTTTATTTCTTTTACAGATATATTTTTCCAGAATGTTTTCTTGGATTTTTGACACTTCAGTTTTTGGAAATTTTCTTTTAATTGTGCTTTTACAACTTCTCCAAAAAGTAGCTTTTTCCTAATATTTCTGTCAACTCGTTGACCCTTCAGCAGCTTCTTAACTTTTTTTCTAGGGGTCTCCTTTTTATTCTTCTCAAGTCGCTGAAGTCTCATACGATACTTGTCTTTCTTTCTGCAACTCGTTTAAGTTTTTCTTCTAGGTCAACAATTCTTTTTTTCAGTTTATGAAGATTTCTTCTCCTTTTTTTTCTCCCACTTTCTCTTCTTCTGTCGATGTTAGGCTCTTCATTTGGCAGTTGGGGACTCAATGGTGGTGAGTTCAATTCTAGAGTTGCATCCAAAATTTTCTGCTGTTTTTTACTATCATATGATTTTTTGCTCCTTTTGCGCCACTCTTTTCTTTGCAACCTTTGATTTCTAGCGGACATCTGACCAATTGTTTTTATTTTTCCTTCTGATTTTCTTTTATGGTATCTTTCCCTTTCCTTCTTTTTTTCTTCTTCGCGTAGGCTAATAATGGATCATTCCGTCTTGCTTCTCTTAGTTTCTTCATGGATTCTCTTTGTTTCTTCTTCCGTTCATCAGAACTCATTCCCTTTTTGAGAGCCATAATTGGGTTGCTAAAAAAATGTATTAGGATTAATTTATAGTTAAGCTAGTTATTAATTTATGTACATTTGCATAAGTGCTTTTAAGTTGCTTGTAAAAGCCTGGAAACAAACTGATTAAACAAAAAAAATTTTTTAAATATAGTAGTGTGCTATTTATTTTTAATGGAAACTAACTTAGTATAAATTAAATAGAATTGGGCCTTGCTTAAATGATCTTAGCTAAGGTAGGAAAAACACCAAAACGTAAACATAAATTTACTTTGAGACAATCAAAACTTGCAGTTGTCACAAATTGTTAGGCCTAAAAATAATTTCATAAATAGCACATATAAATAAAATATGTTAAAATGACAAGTAATTCTCTATTTAATATGGCCTATAAGTGTAAAAATTGCACAATTGCCTTCTATATTATGCTGATTACACAAAATGCTCATTAGTCTCACCTCCGTTAACAGCAATCTCACCTCCGTTAACAAGGCTTGTAACGGAGGTGAGGTTAACGGAGGTGAGGAACCAGGCTGTTTTTGATACAGCATGTGCCAAATGTGAGGTTAGGTATCTTCACAACTTGGTCAATAGTAAAGTGCTGTTTAGTGTATGTAATTACAGTTCTTAAACTATGAACTAGTTAATTGTGCTTACCATAAAGATGTTCACGGAGGTGAGGAAGTGAAGTTACCAAATGGCAATAATGGCAAAATAACTTGGTTTTAACTTGGTTAACAACATTTCCACACACAAAACAGCTCTTAGAATGGAAAGACAGAACACAGAATATATAGGAAGGAAGAAGAAGAATATTGAGTTTCCTGTGGAGGGAATATTTGAATTTTAATATTGTGTCACGGAAGTGAGGCTTGAAGTAGGAACCATCATATATTAGACAATTACCATGGTAAAAAACTTTTAAATCTATAACTGGCTATTATTATTTGGTTACAACTAATGTTAGATGTATAAAATAAACATTTTAAGATTTAAAATGCTTTTTCTATATTTTTTTAATAGGCCTAAACTGAAGTAACTATGCCCGAGAACTGATCACGGAGGTGAGGTTTTGACGTATCATCCAAGAATTGTTCAATAAATAATTGGAAAAAATGGTAAAAAAGGACTAAACTAATTTAGAGAATAAATATACTGTACTAGAAAGTTTTTATTAGGATATCAAACCCATGTTTCATGAAATATTTTGTAAGAACCGTAAATTGCACTTTTTTGTAGAATGACCCATTTATGTGTAGTGGGAAAGTTTTTTTACTATTTATTTCACTTCATTTTCGAAATCACCAATCTAAAGAGCATAAAATGAAGGTAATTCGGTATAGTAAATTTCATATTTGTATCGTTAAACTCATACTGTTGGAAAGCACGTTTCATACAGAAACCAAAAATATACACTTTGTAAGACATTTGTTGATGATTTAGGCCTATGCGCAAACGCAGTTTGGACAAAAGGCTGCATTTTTAATTCGAGCCGTGACGTCATCTGATTGAATGCGCTGAACCCGTCCAAAACTCGTCTTTCTGAGTAGCACCCCTTATCTACTTACACCATTTTACACCATGGTTTTGGGACTGTTGTGAGGGGGAGGGCAGTTGTTTGCAGAATGACCTTGTCAGGCTCTCAATGCTGTAAATGTCTATAATATGTTTATACTTTGTTTACACCACACGCGGCACCCTCTATCGGCTCGTCTCTACACTGCACTACAAGCAGTAGCAGTAGTAGGCTAGTCGAATTGCCTGACTGTCAATAATACGGCACTTTCACACGATTAATTGGAGATTTTTTAACACATAGAAACAGCAGATTATCTCCTAGTTTCTTGGGGGGAATCGTCAAATCTTCATATTTTATATTGATTTTAATCAGGAACATATGAAAATTCCCCCCCAAACTGTGAAAAACACCCCAAAAATTTATTCCCCCCCCCCAAAATTCTGATGGCGCAACTTGCGCCATCAAACCATGCTGTGAGCACCCCTGGGTACATTAGTGAATAGACTTTCAACATCAAAACTAACTAGCCTATCTTCCCCATTTAGTTTGATATCTTTGCATAATTCCACGAAATGTTTAGAGTTTTTCACAAAAGAGTCATTGTTTCCTGCTAGTGGTTTAATTATGCTCAGAAGGTATTTAGATAATTTCCTGCATGGGGAACCACGGGAACTGACAATAGGCCTAATAGGGACGTTAGGTTTATGTATTTTTGGTAGGCCATACATATGGGGGAGTTTAGAGTAATGTGGTGTTAGTGAAGAACGAAATTTATCGCAGAAATAAGACTTGAACTTTCTGTGTTGTGGGGTCTTTAATAAGTAAGGTGTATTTACCAGCGTTTAAGGTTTCAATAATTTTATTTTCATAGATGTCCGCATCCAGAACTACAGTGGCATTACCTTTATCCGCGGGAAGGATTTTGACAGATTCGTCACGTTTTAATTTAGACATGGCCTTTAGTTCATCATTATTTATATTGGTTTTAGGAATTTTAGTTTTTTTCAGTACAATGCTGGCCTCACATCTGAATTGTTCCGCCTGTTCCGGTGACAACATAGGAACAGCCGATTCAATTCCAGTCATGAAATCCAACAAACCTACTGTTTTGGGCATAATAGAAAAATTTAGACCTTTGGATAAGATATCATGTTCTTGTTTACTAAGAGGTCTAGATGAAAGATTAAAAACAGGATTTAAAGCATCATAAATCTCTTTTAATGAATTTTGCACAGCAGTTTTAGTTTCTGAGTTTTTAGATATTAGATGAGAAAATTTATTTATTTGTTTGGCTTTGTCAATGCTTGTCAAATTGTGTGTACTATTATAAAAAGGAATTGTTTCCTGTCAGTTTATTTTGAATATTCCTGGTGGTACCTATATTAACCGGGTTTGAAAGAAAGGTTAGTACGTAATATGCCTATTTAAAATGGAAGATCGTAATTTGTCGCTGATTAAACACCGTGTGAAATCACATGGTTTGGTCTTTTGATAAATGTTGTATCGTAGCCTCTAGTCTGTACGATCTTGTTTACAAAATTGTCTCTTGCTGGGCCTATATTATGTTTTAAAGCTTTACTTAATAAGGTTTTTCCTTATTGCTGAACTCTATTTTTGCACAGTTGACTACAAGGGGGTGGAAGTTATGGTTACATTTGTATTTATCTGATTCCTTTTGTTTGTGGTATGTTGTATTTAAGTATGATGTTATTGGATTGACATTCTTTATTGAATCTTATATTGTGTATAATTCTGTGTGGTCTCAATTTTTCATTCTTGTATATGTAGGCTAGTTTAGATTGGTTTACTCTATATTCCATATTTATGCTTGTAGCCTCACTGAACTGTCAATAATTACTATTACAATTATAACTATTATTTTGTTAATTTTCAGTATTTGATGTATGTTTTTTTTTTAGTTCAATTTACAATGCAGTAAAAAACTTTGTAATAAAATTAATGCAGCATAAAAAATATCTATTACATTCAAACCTGTGATATTATTAACGTAGAAGAATCTAACAGAAGGTTTAACTCTGATTGGTTAACAGATAAAGTCAGTAATAGTTTGTCTTCTTCTTCGTCACTGAAAGGTCTCATCTCATCGCTATTGCCTTGCATCGACTGTGCTATTCTTTTTAAAATCAGAACAAATTTCTTGGTGTCCACTTTATTGATGACATCCAATCCATGTTGCAAACTAAAAAATTGAAGATAGTGCCATTATTTTAAAACTATTGGCATAAATTTACTACATGACCCTCGGCTGATATTTTTTGCAGACGACAATCTACTTTTACATTCTACTGTTAAATGTTTAATACAGATAAACGTACTATGATTAAAGACTATAAGTTACAACTTCAGGCTATATTTTTTTAAAATTATTTATTCCTGCATTTCTGTTGGCTTAGGGTCGTATAGTAAATTTGTGCCAAACTATATAATATCATTTCAAAATTGTAAAAAATACCAAGTATGTTTTCTTTCTCTTTGAGGCAGAGAAACAACGATATATCAAATTAAGAGACATTGAAATAGTTTGAATAGAATAGAATAGTTTTATTTTGCTTTTAAACATTTGTTTACAATGTAATTAGCAATAGTCCATTAAATTTAAATTCTTAAAATTTGGCATTTCTTAAAATTTAACATATTTCTTAAAATTTAAAATTTCTTAAAATTTATCATTTCTTAAAATTTAACATTTATTTATTTAAATCAGAATTCATATATTCCTCTAATGAATAGTAGGTGCTTTGTTTTAGGAAATCAGATATACACATTTTAAAATTCTTTTCAGTCAAAGATTGTATAGTACCTGGCAGATATACATTTGGGGTTATAGTATCTTGATTTAACATAGCTTTAGTTACATTGTTGGTTTCAGATAACAACAAAATATTTAACCTAGCAAAGGAAAGACGCCATCGTTGGAGGAGGTTGACACGGGGGGAGTCAAACTGTCAACAAACGGCACACCACAAATGGTATTTGAATGTTCTTTTTAAGGTTAGGCCTACCTGTGAGATTCCTAACAAGCAGACTAAAAAATTTTAAATTATTGTGATATTGTAATAAATAGTAGTTAGTAAATATCTTTAGTTTTAGAAAGCTATAAATTCAATAGGTAGGCCAATTCAAATAGGCGGCGTAAGTTTACTATTCGACCCTAGCCTAATATTTTTGCAGACAGCGACGTTGTTTTACATTCTACTGTTAAATGTTGAATACAGGTAAACATACTGTGACTAACTACTATAGGTTAGATCGTTTTAGGTTTTTTATTATTCTTGCATTTCTGTTGCCATAGGGTAGCCTAGGGTCGAATAGTAAACTAGCGCCAAATAGGCTTTTGATGATTAACCTTAGAACACTAACGTTTCGTCTGACTGACTACTGTGAACTATCGATTTTTCTACTTACCCT
This sequence comes from Philaenus spumarius, assembly GCA_018207615.1. Classification (NCBI taxonomy): domain Eukaryota; kingdom Metazoa; phylum Arthropoda; class Insecta; order Hemiptera; family Aphrophoridae; genus Philaenus; species Philaenus spumarius. The sequence continues at coordinate 200,417 of JAGFPH010000055.1, read as the reverse complement.
ACTTCCTTTCCACCGAGCGGCCCACCACTCAGTGAACCTTCATTTGAGCACTAGCTGATTATATGGTCAGTATAGTAAGTCCGTACGTGCATGTTTTTTGCTAGTTTTTAGGTTCGCGTAGTCTGGCAGACGAAACGTTAGTATTTACGTTAGTTTAGTTACTGGTATGATACTGGTAGTTACTCATACGATACTGGTGCAGAACTGGACTATGTTCCTGAACAATTTAAGACAGTGGTATTGGATGTAAGACATCAACAGGGTCGTAAGATATGCACATTCTATCCTTCAGCAAAGAGAAGAATGACCCGATTCTTCAGTGAGAAGTGCTCAAGAGCAATTTGTAGGGAGTACCAAGCAAAGTGTTCCTGTGACGATGCCACAGACTAAAAATTTTGTAAAACGTATTGAAAGTGTTTATAATGACACCTTATTCAAAGTTATGAGAGTAAAAATATTTGTTTAATGTTTTTAGTTTGGTTTATTACCCTTTTTAAACAGTAGTCTGTCAGACGAAAGGTTAGTATCCACGTTTGGCTAAAACAACGTTAGTGGTCTAGGGTTAAAAGATGGATGCTTTAAGAGAACTTTTATAAAGATTGTTTAATTATCAATTAATTGTGACCTTACAAAACGTTGTTAGCATATTATAACAAAGATTCTACAAAATAAATGTATATCTTCCACGCAGCATCTTGCATAATTATATTAAAAAATTATAGCATATTCTACTACTAAAAACAGCAAAAATAACCTAAAAATAATGCAGCGTTAATTAAATTGTTAACCAGATCATTTATTTGAATCATTAAAAGAATATTACCTTGGAGTGACATTTAACCAATTATTAGTTGATGTCATTATTTTTGTTATTTAAAAAAATTACAACTAACAACTTCAGTTTTTGACACTTCTACTGCAACAAAAACTCCTTATTCCTTTTGGTATTATTATCTCTGTTCCTAAACACTGGTATTATCATTGTATTTAGGTTATTATTCATGATCTATGGTATTATTATCTCTGTTCCTAAATCAGTTAGTTGATTGAGTCTGATTTGACTCAAATTAGCTGCCAATTTACATCCGGTGTTAACAATAATAGACAAAGTCACAGATACTAAAATACACGGTAGGGGTCAGGAGAAGGATACGCAGTAGACTCACACGCCAGCGACGTCACTCTGAACCCTCCCTCCCAGCCCGCTGCCTGTACACTTATATTAAATAGATACGTAATTAATGAGTCCTGTTTTTGTATTTATAAATTATATATATTTTATTTAAGGTAATTTTAAAAGCATTAACTCCTACTGCGACCGTGTTATCATTAATACCTTCTATTTAATTTTCATTAAAACGTCTAAACTTACTAGATTGTTTTGATGCAATATTTACTTCTGTTGTTTGGTTCCATATTCATTTCAATTACTTTTTTTTATTACAATGGTTTGACTCTAAACAACTTATTAGATTCAAGTCAATTTGGACTTTGACTTTTACGAAATTACATGATTTACATTGTTAAAAGTTTCTTTCGTTTTTAGTTTTATATATATATAATATATATTAAACATATAAAAAGTTTGTATCAAAAATTCAACTACGAAAAATATAAGATTTCGTAGTGTTTCTTTATTTAAATTGCCACCTATATTTTTATTGCTGATTTTAAAAGATTAAATGGCACATATAAATTATTGCTCTGTGGAAAATAACGTACTGTTTAACAACACTCCATCACTCCATCCAGGGCCGGATTTCCCAATAGGTCCGGTAGGCCCAGGCCTATGGGCGCAAGCTCCCAGGGGGCGCACGGCCGAGAGAAAAAAAATATTAAAAAAATATCTAGAAATAAAAATAAATAGCCATAACTTAACATATTTATTGAATTGATTACAAAAAAGTCATGCTGATTTTGAAGTCCATTGGAACAAATAATTATTAATTGTTAGTAAAGTTAAACTATATTTTTCAACATTACGCATCAACTTCGTTACAACATTGATCTCAAACACGGGAAAACTGGCTGTAGGGATGTCGTCGAGATGTGTTTCTGAGATTAGACCTATTTTATAATGTATTACAGAGTTTTTTTATTTATTTGCCCAAATGACTAAATTGAACAAAACCTAAGTTATTAACATAGCAATTGCCATGCTTTGTTGCGGGAATGCTCTGCGGGTTGGATCGTTTTGTTTCAGTCCCACAAACGTGAGCTCACTACAGTATTTAATACATCAAATTACTAAAAGTGTTTTAAGACGGCATTTTGTTAAGCCCAGAACCAAGTAAATTACTCAAAAAACTTACAATGATAAAATTGCATCGTGGAGTGGTGAAGCAATTAACATATAGGCCTGATATAATTTTGTAATAAAGGTTTTTGGTGAAGTAACTTTAACCAGACTAGGGGGCGGAAAAAATTATTGGGCCTAGGGGCGCCAAAATGCTAAATCCGGCTCTGACTCCATCCCCTCTATTAGTTTGCAGAGGTGAGTAGGAAATTAATGTCTGAATTCGTTGTGTATTATAGTAAGAGTTTAAAAATAAATGCGTACCTTACATATGGAGATTGAGTTAAAGTAAAATGTATCAGATACATAAACAAGAACAAGTTTGAAACTATTATTTAATGGCACTAAATAAGACCAACTCATTTTTGTCTGGAACGTGTTCAAATTGAATGACATACATGGATTGATAAAATAATAGGAAGGTAATTAATTGAGATTATTGGTTTTTTCCATTTTGTTGAGTAGGTTGAATATTGTTATAATTTAGATTAATTTTTGATCGCCATTTAGTGATAACTATCCTGAAAAACCTCAAATGAGTTTGTATTTTGCTTTTGTGATGCATATAGTACGTGTGACAGACACTTATGAAAAGTAAATAATTAATGATTTACTTATGGATTGAGAACATATATTATTTGAGGTTTAAAATTAATAGGTTTATGATAATAATAATTACACTTTAATTGAACTTACAATTAACTTTAAATATTAACGTATTCATATGTAATAATTGACACGTCTGTTGTTTTCTGCTTGAAATTTACATTTGTGATTTTACAAAAACGTTCCATATATTAAAATTTTGGAAATTGTATAGTTTATAATGTTTTCTTAGTAAATTATCTTACAAAATGAAGATACTGGAGAAACGTTACATTAACCTTATTTGCCATTACTTTTTTTATATATATAACTTATTAAAAAACTTAACTTATAAGATCACTCTGTAATCTGTAAGTAAGTTGATGGTTTATCTTCATGATCAATATTACTTTCGGACCTCTCTGATCTAGTGATCTTTACTCAAGGTCCTTTCTAGAGACCTTGATCTTTACTGTGGTATAAACCTGTGAGCAATTGAGCATCTGCGAGCAGCTTCACTCTTCAACTTTCAACTTCAACTCTTCATAGTATAGTATAGTACTGGTTCATTTGAATCATATGCTTCGTTTACGTTTATGGTTTTATTTCAGGACAAAATTCAGGTTATTTTGTTAGAATCGTTTTGTTACACAAAATACCTCAAAGGTTCTTAAACATTTTTGTTCCTAGCCTATATAATTCAATCTTAAAATCCTCCTAATGGCTGATCCTAGAATAAAAACCTTGACAATTAAAACTGGTATTGTCAAACGGCTAACTAAGGATAAAGTTTCTTATGAAAAGGAGGCCGAACAAGAAAAAATTCGTTTACAAAAATTCAAAGATGAAGGTAATACAATATTAGTGCTTTTGTTTCTTTAAGAGATATAATTGTTTGGTTATTGTTATAGTTTTTTTGTGTAGCCAAGTATACATTCTAGAGATTCTAGAGGGTTTTCCTGAGCATAGGTTGTGAGCCCTGCTGCATGAGGGAGGCATAGGCTAGTTTTTGTAAATTTGAGTAAAATTTACAACATGCCTCCTTGCGGCGCAAGTTTACTATTCGACCCTAGGCTAACCTGTGGCAACAGAATTGCAAGAATAATAGTAAAAAATATCCTAAAGGTTCTAACATAGCCTAGGCCTATAACTTTAAAAACGTATGTAGTTGAGTTGGCTAAACTGTTCGTTTCTACACAAAAGAGAACAAGATAAATCCGGCAATGCTGAGAAAAACATGTAGGCTCTTTACAATGTAAATTCCCATATAAGGAACATTTGATTTGAAAGTTTTTAATATTGTACGTGTTGAAGATGGTTAAATATTGCTTTCCCGTCATTAGTGAGTTGTACTAATTTTATAAAGAAAAAAGGTAAGGTTTGTGTATTCATAGTAGTTTTGATTGACACGTTATTGTAAACTATACCCCTACCTATAGGATTTAGTCACAGTAGCCTATGTTTACCTGTGTAATTCAACATTTGGCACAAGGTTAGGCCTACTATTCGACCCTAGGCCTAGGCTAACCTATGGCAACAATAATAATATTTAAAAAAACCTAAAAGGTTCTAACCTAAAGTATTTAGTCACAGTATGTTTACCTGTAGGCTATTCAACATTTAACAGTAGAATGTAAAACGTCGTCTGCAAAAATATTAGGCTAGGGTCGAATAGTGAACTTGCGCCCAACAATTTAACAGTAGAATATAAAACAACGTTGTTGTGTGCAAAAATATCAGCCTAGGCCTAGGGTTAAATAGTAAACTTAGCCCTCCTTTCCATATTGCGGCAGAGTTAGGCCTACTAACTTATGAGCACAAAAACGTTTTAAAAGGTTTAATCATAATGTCATTTAGGATAATTAAGGTTCTACTGTATATTATTTCAAATTTATAGTAATAAAGCTATATACTAGGTCTAAGATATATTAGCCTAGGCCTATCATTTAATACTATACGACCGTCGGCTGATATTTTTGCAAACGATGACCTTGTTTATACATTCTACTGTTAAATTTTGAATACAGGTAGCCTAAACATACTGTGACTAAAGACTATACGTTTGAACTTAGGCTATTTAAAAAAATATTACTAGAGGAGACCCCTGCGTGCTCTGCACACCAACCCCCGATGGAACCTTCTAAAAACATATGTTGTTTTATTTATAATAAAGGTGTAGGATTAATAATAACCTCAAAACTTAGATGGTAAATTGTTAAATGTTTAAATCAAATTAGCCTAGCCTATTTCGTATATTTATAACTACAGTTATAATAAAGGTTAAAAGAACCAGCAAGGCTCAGGTGTACACTTAATCAAAAACCTTATCAAAAAGTTACTCACTATCAATTACCGTATATTATCAATAAATAGGCCTACTATATATCTTGTTTAGTATTAATTAAATTAGGATGTAACATACGGTACTTTTTTCTTATTTTTAAATTCCATAGGCCTACCGTAACGCAAGTTTTTATTGGTTTGATGAAACATGTGTTGGTTCAATATAGGCATAACTTAAAATAATATTATTTTATACTAAAAGCTGGACATCTGAATCAATTAATTGTTTTATCTGTTATTTTATTCAATTGGTTGCTATGGTAATGAATGTAAATACATTCAAGAAGTTGTTTCATCATTCTAGGATTGAACCTAAAATTATGTTTAATTTATTTTACTTGCCTTAACGGCAACATACACACGAGATTTATGTTTTTGTGCACATCTTTGAATGATATAGCCTAAGTTTCATCTTTCAATAATTGTTGTTTTTTAGTTTTTTATAATGTTGCTTATTTATTGGTATTACAGCTGTTAGACGCTATGTGTTTAACGTATAACTTGATCCTGTGAATTTGTTCGTTGAAAGATACTGGCCACTAATGATTTTCTCTAAAGGTTGATACACAGTGAAGCAGCTGAAACATCACAAATAGGCCCTAGAACAGACCCTTGCACAGTGAAGCAGCGAACACACTACTTCTCTCGTTGTTGCAGTTGTTACAATCACATACAATAGCTTTATTTTAAATAGCCTACTTATTAAATAATTTGTACGGTATATTTTAAATTTGTATATAATTAGTATACATTGGGCTTCATTTTATTACTTTTTGGAAACAAATTTTGTGTTTTTACAAACTTTTTTTGGCTTTAATTTCGATGCCACATTCTAGATTGTAAGACAATTTATTTTATTTTTGATGCCCACTTACTAAATAATGTATGACTTATATTAATGTATACTTAGTATAGGGCCTAAATTAGGTTTCATTTTATGCCTTTCTGGAAACAAATTTTGTGCTTTTACAAGCTTTTTTAGGCTACAATATCCTGAACGTTTTTGAACAAAATATTTTATTTAGGCCTATAGTAGTAGCATATATATATTGGCCTACTTTACTCAAATGGGTTAAATTCTATAGCTGTTTGAATAGCAATGTGCACGAGTAATAAAAGATTGTCTGCCAGTATAGAAAATTCAGGACCAGGACAGAAGTATACACTTTTTTTTTTATAGTAAACAGATAATAAAATAATTAACAAGAAATAAACAAATAATAAACATACCTGTAACTCTTTAGTTACAGCCTTCCATTCCTTTTCAAGAATGTACCTACTGTGATGGTCCTTTTACCATTTATTCCAAATTACAGGTTTTGATTTAATTGACATAATCAATTCTTCCTTTTTGTCACTCATTATTACAAAATACAAGTAAATATACTAGATGTTTTCCAAATTTAATTATAACCTGTATAGTTAAATTAATACACTTCTCAATAAATGATTTGAATACAACCGCTCTGTTTAGAGGTAGAGTGGGGGAATGGAGAAACTACAAGAACCAATCAGAGAACAGCGTACAGATCCTGCTTCAAACTCGGTTTGTTCTATGTGTTGTGTGAGGTGCGAGGCCCCACTATGTATTACCCCATTTAATTCAATGCTTTCTATTTATCTGGAACCTGTACGTTGTGTGGTGTACAATGTGTGATATGTCAGCTGCTTCACTGTACATTAACCTTAAGCCAGCTGATTTCTTTTGCTCCAATTAATTGTCTGTTCTTAGATGCACAATCACATGTTTTAATAATCAGCTGGTTAGGGAAACTTAATATGATGATAAAATATGTTTTAAAAAGTTCTTCTATTACATTCTAAATTAAATTATTAAAAAAATGTAAGTAAATTGTGCAAATATAGAATGATTGATCTAAATCTTAGCGAATTAGCGATTTATGTAGCGAAAATGATGAAGATATTTTTGACGATTCAGATGAAGACCTAACCTATGATCCAAACATCATCATTTATGGGTAACTTGAGATCGTCAACTATTATTGTCAGTGACAGTGAAAGTGATGTTAGGAATACCGGTATATATACTGATGATACAGTTTCATCAAAAGGACAAAATATTTCCCCTCCAAGTAAATTTAAACTTTGGAAACCAATCACGGTGAACGAGATGTTGGGTTTTATAATTGTTATTTTTAATATGGGCCTCATAAACAAACCAACACTGAAATCTTACTGTTCCAATACATCTTCATATAAAGCACACACTGGTTTCGTAAAATGTTATCTCGTACACGGCTTGAACTAATTCTTGAGTTTTTCACACACTAAATAACAAAAGGTTACCAAAAAGCACCCAGCCTGGATATGATCCAGGCTAACAATTTTAACTCTTAGTGGACCATGCTAATATAACTTAAAATAAACGGTATCAGTTAACTGACACAAACTTTCTCCCAGCTTACTGTAGTCAAAATAATATTGTTTTTAATCATTTTATTTACTACTTTTTAGAACAAAACAAAAAAATATTCTACCTACGTCAATCGTATAAAAAGGTTATTGTCCCAGGCGAGATTCGATCGTGCGATCTTTGAACAATTACTGGCCGTCCTCGCTACCGTTGTACTACCCCGTGCGGCCGTTGCCGTGATGCTAGATTGACAACATAAACTTGTTTATTTTTTAACATTTCCCCATAATTATGAAACGCCGAAGTTTTGATAAAAGCGGGTGGTGTCATTTTGTTTGGCATCTTAAGCACTATAAATACTGAAAATTTGATCAAAATCGTTAGAGCCGTTTTTGAGAAATTTGCATTTTTGTCGTTTTTTATTGGTTTTTAGGGGTAAATTACCCTTAAAAATTAAAAATTCCAAAAAATGAAAAAAACGCCTGGAGATATTAGGGTTTAGTACCTACATACCAAATTTCATGAAAATCGGACCAATAGTGTCCCCTCTGGTCGTGTATACATACTGACACACTGACAGACAGACACCACGTTAAAAACCCTTTTTTGGATTCAGGGAGCACCAAAACAAAAAATTCCACTAAAAATATTTTTGGGTTCAGGGAGCACCATAACAGATAATTGCACTAAACAATTTTTTGGGGTTCTGGGAGCACCAAAACAGATAAATCAACTGAAAATTCAAATTTGAACATTTTTACGAAAACAATACTTTCTCCATATACTACGTATAGGGTGGAGAAAGTAAAAATGTATAGGCCTATACACCACATCAGCAAATATCTATTGATGAAAGTCTTATTGAAGTGAAAACTTCTTTAGCGGCGTTGGGCACTTTTTGCTTGGGGAAAAAGCATTGAATTCGCGACCGTTACCACTCGAGATATAGTATGTATTATATATATATATATATATATGTATGTACGCAACGCGAATATACTACATAGCACTTCTTATTGGGAGAGGAAAAAGCATCAAACTCGCGACCGTCACCGCTCGAGATATAGTATGTATGTATATATATATATATATGATATTTGTGTTATATGTATATTAAATACCAAAGTCAGCAAAGTCATTAATGTTTTAAATTATTTTATCCTTATTCCTCCTCCTCTAATATTAGTACGGACAAAAAAATATAAATTGGTCATAGAAGTTATCACTTCCAACGTGTGGTCTTAAGCACACTATTTAATTTTTTACAAAGAGCCACTCGCAGTTGATGCAATGTCTCCCAAATACTGGGGCCGCCACACGAGAATAGACCTGAACGAACTCCGCATACTTGTTAGCATTTACGCGGTATTACTGCTATTGCAGGCGCTGTTGCTGCTGTCAGGAGCTCGTCACTAGTATGACTAGATTATCAGTTAGCTTAATCACACTGCCATTTATATAGTATTTCATAATTCTTTGATTAACGTTTTGAAGTAAAAGTTTTAACGTTTATTTTTGTTAATGTTTATAATCCCAAAGTAAATAAGTTTAGGCGTATAAGTCGTACTAAAAACGGCATAATACTTAATAATATTAATACTAAAAGTAATGTACAGGAGTTGTTATAAATAGAACTTAAATCCCATGCTGTGTAATACATGCCTCAGTGATGTTTCACTCCAAGTCAAATTTATTCTGTCTTTTAAAACTGGACGAAGCAGTCTCAATGTAGGAAAAATGTTTTTGTTTAGATAGAAATCTTGAATAACATTTAAAATTACTTTACGATCAAAAGAATAACAACGCATTTCCTGCAATCTGGAAGTTTTCTGTGTTTATCTGGTGTATACAAAACATCATCACGATTATTCCTGTCTTCTTTTCTAATTTTTTTCAGAGACACTCACAGTAATCTGCCGCCCATTTTGTTGTCTGATTGAGAGGAAAATTAAGGTCTTTGGCATTAGCTTCTTTATCACATGATTTAATCACTTTTCTAATCATTTCTCTTTCACTGCATGAATTGTCTTTAACCCTTTCTCTTCATTTCACTCATAATATATTTTGAATCAAATAGATTGCAGAATAGTAAACAATGTCATGATGCTACTCCTACAAACACACTACTAACAATGACACAAATGAGGCAGGTTGGAAGGAGGCGGGCTCAGTCTTTGACTCTGTTTTAGCGCGAGAAATGCGCGGGAGAGCTAGCGCCTTCAGACAGCGAATAGGCCAAAATCCATTTCTATTCTCATGCGGCGACCCCTGTAAGCACCATTATAGGTGGGGTATTAAACATGGTGTCTACATTCTGGAAAGTCGGGGAAAGAGACAAACAGTCTTGAAAGTCAAGGAAATCATCCCCTAAGGCAGACTTGTGGGTAACGTTCTTCTCTTGTTTGCCGTAACCCAAGTTAGATGAAATCTTCGCAGTGATGGATTTGAGGGGAATTTTGAATGGTCTAAATCTGTCGTAACTCAGACTATTGTAGCATTTTCCAGATATTTTTCACAAGAAGTGCACAACTATTATATAGTTTTTGTTGTGCCCCTTTGTCCTTATTTAAACTAATTTAGCTAATTCTTTTTTATTTTCAGTTTTATTTAGGTTGCTAACTTAAACTCATAACAATAGCTAACAAGAAATGTCTGTTTAATAAACTTTGGCTGGACAATAAAGTGTGTCAGGAATTTAGTGGTTGGTTGGACTGGGTTGTTAGTTTTATTACGGTTACTAACTAAAACTCATTACAATAGCTAACAAGAAATGTTTGTTTAATAAACTTTGGCTGGAAAATAAAGTGTGTCAGGAATTTAGTGGTTGGTTGGACTTGGTTGTTAGTGATGCGAATCCAGCTTATTGTAAAGTGTGTCTGAAATCTTTTAAACTAAGCAATATGGGGAAACAAGCAATTGTTTCTTATGCTATGGGACCAACTCATGTAAAAAGTATGAGAGCAAAGGGCTCTCCTTACATTTAAGAAACATTTTACAAGTCTTAATGGATAGAAAGAATGTTAACCTCAGTTTTATGAAAAAACTAGAGCGCCAATTGGTTGGGAACTTTTTCACATCTCTCTACGGCCTTTTCAAAGATAGTCAGCTCGACGAGCAACATGCTCAGACATTACAACCAGCACCTCTTTCCTTTTTAAGTTCACAGCAGTAAGATGGCTGGAAAATGGTCGCTGTGTATATAAAGCTTTCAAAATATGTGATCATGTTATTAAATTTGAAAAGGACACAACAAAAAAGGTAACGAAAACCTCCAACCAATACCTTAGAGAAACTATGAGAAATCCATTTTTTAAGACAAAACTAAGTGCTTTCAGAAACAAATTGTCAGATGTTGAGGCATTCCTGAGAAGGTTCGAAAGTCGGAAGCCTATTATGGTCTTATATCTCTTTATGGTTTTCTTTTTCATTCTCATCCTGCCTTGCTGGTTTATTCTCAAATTTCAAAGTTATTGTTAAAACTATATTTTAATATTATAATAATTATTTGTTACTATTAAGTTAATTGTTCTATTAATTAATCTATTTTATCTTTTTCATATATTATTTTATTAAGTTCTCTAATGACTAATTTCCCTTACATTTTGAATACTTTAATAAATGTAATTTTAATTCACACTATAAATATGAGTAATTTCTTGTGATTAAATGGAATTCCATTGCTAAAAATAAATTCTCATTTTTGTATCTGTTTCATGTCATGTTGCTAGTTTTGTGAAAATATTTTAATTTTTACATTACCTAAGTGTTTCCTGTATAGGCAATATGAAAATGTTATCCAATGTATTTGTATTTTTCAATAAATAAATATAAAAAAAGAAGAAAAAGAAAGTGGAGAGAGAATTAGGCCAGCTATGGGGAAGGTGGAGGCTGGGATTTCTTTTTCTTCTTTGTAAAATATAATGCTTTTAAAAACAATTAACATACTATGCATTTTAGTGAGTCCAAGGGAAATTTTTGTAAGCAGGTCGTGGGAAGTCAGGGAAAATTAAAACAGATTTTCTGTGGACACCCTGTTAAATTGTGGGGGCTGTGTGATTCAGTCTCAAAATTACAGTGGTGTTATTTATTTTTATTTTGTAACAATTTTTCTGCTTACACACACACTTCCCCAGCAAGGGAATTTAACTAAATTACAAGTGAAAAAACATGGACCACGACCGGGATTCGAACCCAGGACCTTTACCATTCCGTGGTAAAGCTTGGCCAACTGAGCTGTCCTGATCACAGGGTGTTAACAGAAAAATTGTTACAAAATAAAAATAACAATAAATAACACCACTGTTAGCTACAAATAGAATTAAGATTGTTTTCATTGTCGTTCCATACGAGATATTCAGTCTATTAGTTCATAAAATGCAGTAAAGCATACAAGTGAGATAACATTGACCAATATCTGGTGTGATCAGGGAGGCTCAGTTTTCAAAACGTTACCACAAAATGGTAAATGTCCTAAGTTTGAATTCCGGTCTTGGTCCATATTTTTTCACTTGTAATTTGGATAAATTCCCTTCGGTTGCTGGGGAAGTGTGTAGGCAGAAAAATGATTAGAAAGTAAATAGTCTCCATTATTGTTTCTGTCTTTTTGTTGTTTTGTTTTGTAGGATAGTTGTTTTCTTTTTTTCTTTACTTTGATCAAATATTGTATTAATTTGTTATTATTATTGAACTGTAACAATTAATTACTTTGTTATCATTTTGATATCAATTCTGTGAAGCAGAAACTATAAAATACCAATCAATCAATATAGAAAATGTTTAAATATAAAATACACACACATACCCTAATTTATTGCAAATATATTTAGACAATATATAAAATAGGTCTTGAATTCGTTTATATTAAAATATAATTTTTTTTAAAATTTTTTCACAGGAAAAGATGATCATGTATTAAGGAAGCAGGAAGAAGTAGTTAAAGAAAGTCTTATGATGATACCAGACTGTCAACGACGATTACAAAAAGCTTTTGAAGATTTGAAAACTATTTTAGATAAAGAGCAAGATTTAAAAGAACAGAAAGAATATGGCGCAGCTCGTAAAGTATTGGACGAAGCATATTCTCATTTAACCGAACCTACGGAAATTCCACATTTCTGTTAATTTGGTGATTGCACGAGTGAAAATTTAAATTGTGCGGGTGAATAGTGAGCTTACTAACGAATATTATTTAGCTATTGTTGCGTATTAAATTACTCTAATTTGTAAAAAAAGACAATTTTTAAATTTATATATTAAGGACTAATAAATTTTTTCTACGTGATGTATTAACCTGTAGAGCGCTATTTGATTATATTTATTGTAAAATGTTTTGATAATATTTAAATTAACTTGTACCAAATATTAATGCTTTTTTTTATTAGGGAATTTGTTTTATTTTTTGTTTGTTGACATTAATATAGACGTATTTGTAAGCTCTGTAAATAATCAGTAGACAGTCGAACATTGAAAATGTCGCAAACTCCAGAAACTAACTTTAACACTCCGCCATTATTTACAATGCCGTCTCAGGCACAAGTTGAGTACGGACGAAATGTAGGGTTTGGCTTTCTACGGCCAACTGCAGTACCACCTCCGCCAATGCCGATGCTTGCGCCACTACAGTTTGCACCGCCACCATCACGATTTGTCCCTCCGCCATCCATGCCGCATGTAAATATTCCACCGTGGAATCAGTACAATACTCAACAACCTCTGCAGTTTTGTCCTATGACACCACAAGAAAGTCCACCCATTGTTCTACAAAGTAAACATCCTGTAGCTAGTGAACCGGATGGGCATTTATCTCAGGATCAGAAATGGGTACAATCTTGGCTAAAACAGATAAGGAAGTTACCAAATACAATTGAAAAGAAAACTACTACTTCCGACGTAAAGGTAAAGATAATTTATTTATCTGTTTTAGTTTACTAACGGTGCTCAAGTTTAAACTAAGACACCTTGGCATATAGTTGTCACCTCCAAGTTAAACAAAATGGACATTCCTTTAAAATGAGAATTCAAACATTTTCTATACCTAATTGTTAGAAGCAGAGAAATCCAGCCTTTCACAAGCTTTATATCAAAAACTAAATGAAAGCTGTAGGCTATTTTTATAGTCTTTCACTTTCAATCAATTCCTTATGTTTCCAGATGCTTTTACAAATATTTGGGTTTCCTTTATTTGAATTTATCTTGGAAAGTAATTTTGTTTGTTTTATAAATTTAAGAATAACCTTGAGGAAAGCGAATAAGATTTTAGTAACCAGTATAACTTTTTCTGATAAGCCCATTCATTTCTTTGTGGTAATCAAAGTACAGTAAAACTCCAACTATCCGAACTCCATCTATCCGAATCGCTGATTATCCAAAGCGATTTCAGAATTTCAGAGAAAAAAAATTAAGACGAGAACGTACTGCGATTCGCAAAATAATGATTCTGTCTACGAGCGCTATAATCCTTCCCTCCACGAAACTAGTGTAGGCGCCAGGATTAATACAGTCAAACAGTTTACTTTGACTGAGATGTTCAGCAAGCAATGACATTCATTTATGTACATACGCTTAACATGTAAAAGTGTTATCTTTTCATTTAGTTCATTAAAGGCTCTTTTTATTTAAAAATACAGTAGTTTTGTTCTCCCATTTTCAACATACACATACAGTAATTAATTAACCTTTTCGGGACTAACATAGTCTAAATCTTAATTCATGATCAGACTAGGTTATTTCAAACAAGGGACATTGCGTGTGGGTTTGTATGCCTAGCGCTAGCGAGAGCGTTGTTTTACTCATAATTTAGTGAAACAAAGTGAAATATAGTTATAAAATAAGTTTATTTTAACATTTTCAAGTATACAGTTCAATTCTATGATTTATTCTCTAAAATTTGTTGTAATCAAATTTGATTTTTGGATAAAGCATTTTATATTCTTAATTCATTTTTCAAAATAGACTTCGACAAAACCTAGTAAATGCGATCTGGGAACATGATATATTTTATTCTCTCTATTTTCTACTGTTACCTAGTACCTGATATCAATAGTCGAAATAGTTTATTTTAAAGCTAATAGATTGTAGTAAATGCCAGTAAAAGAATTATATTAGTCGCTTTAACGCAATGATAGTACTCAAACGTTGAAGTTATAAAACATGTATACGAATACATTGAAGTTAGTATATGCGAATAGTTTGTTCTAGTTTTGCGAAGCCAGTCGCAAAAAGGTTAAAATATACCCTTTTTTTTCAGAATTTTCCAATCATCCGAATCGTGTACGATCCCAATTGATTCGGATAACTGGAGTTCTAATACTGTACCTTTTAAACTGTAAGACTAGCAATGTATTTTCCACTAAACCATCTTCATTGCCTACACACTGTCCTTTGCCAGAGGGATTTTTCCCACCTTTAGAAAGTCTTTCTACTTTTCAGTATGCTACATTCCAAAATAAATATGCCTCTTATCAACCCATGTCTCATCCTGAAAATATTTAAGCTTTCTTGTTGGGAGGCTTACTTTTTAACTTTCTTAGATGCTTCTCCAGGATATCATGTCTTCTCCATCAGCAAGAAACATATTCTTTACTCCTTAAAAACAATTAAGACATAATACTTTTAAAATTGCATAAAATTATCTTCTTTTGAAGTTAGGCAAGTTCTGTTGCTGTCTTCATTTATCATCTAAGATACTCAACACTGTAACCAATGTTGCTTGTTAATTTATAAAGAAAAATCAAGCACCTAGTACTCTGGAGCTGGTTTACAGATGTCATTGATTTAAAAAAAAAAAACATGGTCTCTTTTTCCAGATGACGGGAAACTTTAAGATTAAAACTCGATCTTTCTTGTAGTCTGAAATAATCTGGTACATAGTACATTTTCCAACTCCCACAATTTTATCAACCTTCTCTTACCGCACTATGAACTAAAATACCATTATTTTCAGTGAGAACTCTTATATAGCGTGGTTTTTTGAAAACTTACCTGTATTATTTATAAAATAGAAAGAGATATACAAAATCTGATCTCTGAATAGTTATTTACCGTAAGGCAGCGTTTAAATTAGATGCATGCTTGCGCGAGTAAACTGGTGGTGCGAGCTTGCGCAAGCTTGCACAACGAAACTAAATAATCAGATCAAAACGTAATCAAGTGGGATTTCGCTTAAAAGTGTTTACACTAGGAGCTCGTTGTATGTGCATGCGTGCACGTGGTTGCACCACCACTTTTTATGACTGAAACAAAATTATTTGTTTCTAGACGCTCGTGGAGAAGTGTTTACATTTATTTTTTGTTTATATTTTACTAAAAACTGTTTTTTTTACTTGAAATATGGATGTTGAAATGTGGATTACCAGTTAACATCGAAAACGAGCAATTTGGGATGAAACTGGAATTTCCGAAAAGAAGTAATCAAACAGAAGACCACATTACTGGTCAAGTCGCAGGAGATGCTTGTATATTAAAATGGACATATTTTAATAGTAGGCCTACTGTATATTATTTCTTCATGACCAATTTATTCCTCGTGCAATGATTTGAAAATTTATTAAAATTACTTCATCCGTATTACAAATTAATAAAAAACAGCTTGCTGGAAATAATAATACTTTTATTAAAACTGATATTACCTTAATGTAATAATGAGCGTCTCTTGTGGAGAAACACAGATCGTAAAATTGGATTGTTTCAAAATGATTGGAGTTATTTTTCCCAGGATGTAATAAAACATTGAGGGCATCATTCGGAAATACTCAAAGATTTTTTTTAGCTCTTTAATTAGATCAGGGAAAACAAGTTTGTATTCATCATCATTTTCTCCATCGGTAAAATATTCATTTACCCACTCTGGATAGATTATTACTACTGAATAAATAGCTAAAAACTTTAAAACACACAATTTTCTAGTTCATAACTCTCATCGCTAGATGACTCCATCTTGAAGCATACTGGAGACCGGGTTACAATCAGTATAACCACTTCATGCACTTTCAAGCTACTTGTGCTCGCTCCCGTCACCAAATACTTGCGCATGCATGCATCCAATGTAAACGCGGCCTTAGGGAGAACCTTAGGAAACGTATTTACAAAATCCCAAAACCCATCGTCAGCCTCTTACCACCCCATCTCAAAAATTTCTAATGATTACAAATCAAATCGAAGCCCGTTAAAAACCACGAATTTCTGCACGTGGTAAGAAAATAAACAATGAATAACGCATTCGTTTTCTTCACTCAAAATGCTAGTTTGTAAATTATTTTCTAGAATTTTACAGAAAGGTAAATCACACTGGAAACAATAATTTATTATAAAGTTCAATATTTAAGATTGGGCAAAGTTAACAGAATGAAATAAATAAGAGCCAAGTTTACATGATCACATGATGATAACAAGGAACTCCTTATCTTTACCCTGATTAGAAAAAATAAGAATGTATGCCTTTCATTGCATCCTGCACTTTCACTTTAATTTCTGAACTTGTGGCCTGAAGAAGTGGTTGATATGGTTCTTGGTTTAATATAAAAATATGTTAAGAAATTTGTATTCTATTACCACAGAAATTGATGTTTTAATAATCAAAGAGTTTTAATTCGATGTATCACAAGTTATATTTGTTCATTACAAATTGCTGACGTGAGGTGATAGGAGTGTGGTTGGGGGATTAGGCAATTAGGTATTCTAAGGTACTCATAAAAGATAAATAGCTGTCCCGTGAACAGATTTTGGGTATCATCAGCTAAATTCTAATACCATGTATCTACATTTTTGAGTTATCACTGTATTTTAGTAGCTTTTAATATTCTGCACCTAATTCTAATACCACATATATCTCTTTCAGTGTTTTAAATAATACAAAGTTATAAAAATAACTTTAGTTATTAATAACAATAGTTAACTATTGCTATTAAGGAGGGTTTGGGGATTTTGTAAATATTGTTTCTAAGTTTCCCATGGACTGTGAATAACTGTCCTGAGATCAGATTTTGTATTTTGCTTTCTGGTTTTTAAATAATAGAGGTGGTAAGTTTTCAAAAAAACCTCCCTATACAGGGTGTCCCCATAAGTAAAGTGCCTAACTTCGGGTCAAAACAAAGTGGTGTAACTGTCAAAACAATCAGATTAAGAATAATGGCTATTTGAATAGAATCAAATCACCGTCATTTTGAAACTCATGATTGGATTTAATCGCTTATTTTTCTTGAGATATATCATTTGTTAGGTTAAACTTCATGCCAAGTTTGAACTCAAATCAGTCAAACCGTTCTCTAGAAGAATTATTTTGTACAAAAAATGAAATGGCGGATATCTAGAAAACTAAGCGTTTTCGAGTCTGTGTTTATAGAAACTTTTTTTCTTATTTATACCCATAGAAGCTTTCCCCGAAGTTTGACACTTTACTTATGGGATTCCCTGTATAAACATTTATAACAGCACACTACAGTTGAACTTGGTTTTAACGGCCTCGGGTAATGCTTCAACTCGGACATAGCGTCATTTTTTTAAGGACCGCTCGAATCGTTATATTTTACATTATTATAAACCCCTATTTTAGCGTCAATCAATATTTCAACCACTCGGTTGTAACGTCATAAATCTACAAACTATCAATGTTAAACTTTGAATTCAGTTTTCTCAGAACTCGAAAAATGTTATAATCCCCTCTTTTCTTTGATTTCGGGGCGCCTAGTTTCTCCCTCCTCAGAATCAAGCCACAAAATAAACAAACTACGAATTTTTTCATACGTAAAACCTCCGGCGGGTCCCATCAAAGTCGGTAGATGGGGGGGGTCCATTACAAGCAACACTGCTAACTCTCCCACTTCTCCTAAGGAACAATATTCACACGGTATTTGGGGTCACCCATGACCTTGCTGGGAAAGTGTTCGGACTCTACAAAAGCGCAACGAGACTCAATCGTATAGCCTGGCCAGACATTTACGTAGTTGTGATCAGACATTTGTCCCCCCCCCCCCCACCAAAGTTAACACTTTAAATTGTTGCGTGTTTTTTTAATATACGGTAGTAAGTTAATACACATTACACATGTATTTACTTATTAAAACTTTACACATTAACCAGTGTTACCTAATTTATAACTGTAGGTGACCTCAGCTCCAATTATCGGGACCCTACTGTACATTAAAAGAAAAGTACATTTATTCTTTTTAATAAACGTCATGAATAATGTTGCCAATAATAGTAATACTGTATAGTTGTTTGTCCTTTCACTCAAGGTAACAAAAATATGATTTCCTATTGGTACATCTTTATATAACATCAACATTCGTTCGGTCCCTTCGTTGACGCTATAACCAAGTTCAACTGTATTGTGTCCGACTAATTAAGGGTGCAGAGTGGAAGTGACCGCATGTGAACTTGACTTGCCTGTATCCTGTGAACAATATCTTCCTATTGGTGACAAACCTAAGGCTTTGATCACTCGCCGATTCAAATATTACGTAGGCTATTTCAAATATTTCACAAACTTTTCAGTCATTTGTAAACTTGTTTTATTTTCTTTAGATTTATGAAATAAAAGAGCTTTTGTCTGCCGTTATAAGTATTGTAAAAGAACTGGAAAATGCATCTGTTACATTGAATGTTATGGCGAAGTCAGTTACTGATGTTGAATGGGAAAAGAAGTGTCAGGAAATTGAGATGAAAAAGGTAAATATCCTAGTTCTACTTTGTTTTAATACCTTGGTTAGGCTCATAGTCAAATGATCAGATTGATTTTAGTTTAATTAACTCTTAAGTAGTTTATTTAATTAGTATCCTTTAGTTTGATTTATAATACAAAAGTTGAAGTGCACTGGGGTGACAATTTCACAATGATTGAATAAAACACTGACTGAACCACAGCAACAAGGGAAAAAATAATTGCACAACTTAATGACAAAATTTATAACTACCCAGATGTACATCTTGATGACATACTCTGAGTGTTTTTACACTACTGAACTATAATGTTAAAATGTATTCCACTCTCCTGACTCCTCTTCGTTTACAGCACGTCTTAGTGGGGAGCAATGCTATTCACTATAAACATCTAAAATTAACAAATACAACCTTAAAAATAAATGCATTTCACAATTATAATAATACTCAAATAAAACAAACTAATACGTAAATATCTAAAAATGCCACATAGCGTAGGGCTACAAAATACAGGGTGACAATTATGTCTGGAAACGGTTTAATATTTCTTATATAAGAAAAATTTGAAGGTAGATGTGATTGAGGAACCTACTCTATGTAATAATACTGTTTTATTAAGATTTAAAAAAATGTATCCTCTATCTTGGATCCGCCATTTTGAATGTAACTTTGTTTTTTTATATAGGAAGATGGTCATGTGATATACAGAATACAATACAAAACAAATTAATACACATAATACTAGGGGTGTGCAAGATCTCAAAACTCTCGAGCGGTAACTAGAAATAACTGAATATAGTCTCGATCTCGTCAAGAATAAAATTCATTTCTCGGTTGTACTTTTCTTGATTCAGCCATAAATTTCTCGATACGTTTTTTAAATCTAGAGTTTTAAATTTAGTATTTTCATAAAACTTACAATGTTGCATTAAGATGAAAAGAAGAGAAACGGAAGTTGTCCAAACAACTCAACAGGAGTATTGGGGCTATTTTCAATACACAGTGCATTGCGTGCTTCGCATGCCAACCCCCGCATTGGGGCTATTTTCAATACACAGTGCATTGCTTGCTTCACGTGCCAACCTCTGTGTATTGGTAGTATTTTCAATACACAGTGCATTGCTAGTATTTTCAATATACAGTGCATTGTGAGCTTCGCACGCCAATCCCCGTATTGGGAGTATTTTCAATACACAGTGCATTGCGTACTTCGCACACCAACCCCTTATATTGGGAGTATTTTCAATATACAGTGCATTAAATCGAAAAAAGTTAATTATTAACTTATTAACAATAAACTTATTCCCATATACATTATATTTTTCAACCATGTAAAACGTCATTGATATTTCTCTCTCTGAGCTCAAAATTAAAGTTTTGGTTCATTCTTCTTCCTAAATAGCTATTTTTGTTTTTCTCGATCTCAATAAAGTGTATTAATAATTCTCGTTTGTTCCTAAAGCTCAGCTCTCGTCTTTTTCTCGATCTCGATTAATTGTATTTAATAAACTCTTGTTTCTCACTTGTTCCTAAACCTTTGCTCTCCTGGTTTTCTCGATCCCAATAATTTGTATTAAATAAATCCCGTTCACATCTCGAATTCAAAAAGTAAATCGCGCACAAGTATTATATAATGCAAATATAATACAAGTAATATAAATAAGACATACATAACTATGTAAGCTATTTCACATCGATAGTACAATAAACATAAAAAACTATATAATCTATTTAAAGCCTAAAGGTACTCCTCCATCAAGTGAAATGCCCGCTTTTTACAAATTATCCTTATAATTCTCTTTTGAATAGAAAAAATGTTTCCAGACTCTACCGAGTTCCTAAAAAGAGCAACACCATATCTGAGGTGAGAATACACAAAGCAAAATATACTGTTTTATTTTACCCAGACTGGAAATATGTGAAATAGTACGTAGTGCAAAACAAGTTGAATTAAGTTTATTTGAAATAAATGTAATATGTGAGGCTTTTTAATGAGTAAATCCCATAGAATCATGTTTAATCTACAAAATCCTGAGCACGGCATTTGTTGAGGTCGAAAATGGCAAATATGTCATACATAAATTTCAACTATGTTAGAAAGCAGTCAAGATCTTTGCTTGTCTCTATTTCGAACCATTGGCTCATTGCTATAAAAAGAGACAGACAATTAACCGTAGCCGTACC
>JAGFPH010000055.1:164721-178970 GCA_018207615.1 Philaenus spumarius | reverse complement strand
CTATTTTGAACTGGCTCATTGCTATAAAAAGAGACAGACAATTAACCATAGCCGTACCATCTACATGTTGATGAAAACTATGTTAAATTGGAAATAATTCGTACAGTCCTCAGTTAATTTTACATACTGATCAATTTTCAGAGGTTCTACATGATTTTAGCACAGAAATTCCCTCAAACCATGCTCCGTTTAATTGGAATACAGTAAACTCATGATTATCTGTAGAATTGACTGGCACAGATACTGTGGATAATCGAATTACCGCAAAAAGTTACTAAAAAACAACAGAAAAGTGCTTTAAATCAGTTTATTGTACATTAAAGAAACGTACGTGAAAAAACTAAAACTATGTTATGTACATTATTGTATTTACAGGACTTTTTGGCAAACAATAACTAACACGCTGCACCGCCGTTCGCGTTTTAAATTCCTCAAGCATACAGTATGTGGGCCAATATACTGTACTGCACACTACTGTAGTTTATTATTCTATTATTTATCATCACTTATAATATATTACAGTATTTAGAAAACTCATTTCCGAGGTAATTTTTAATTTTAAAAACTTGTTTTTGTGTAGTTTTTTGGTATTATAACGTTAGGCGTTATAAAAATAAAAAAATGAATTTAATAAAACTTGTTAAAAATAAAATATTGTATTTAGGTTAAGCCTACACTAGTTTTCTTTACCTGTTGTCTTTTTACAACTGAAATATTCTAAACTCATTTAGTTTACAACTTACAACTCAGGATCGTGAAGTTCCTGAACAAGTACTTGCTGGAATATAGGATAATGAAATCAAACTATAATGGTTCACATAACAACTGATTTTAATTGGCCTAGCCCAGCATGTTTTTTCTTTTTATATCAAATTACAAAAAATGTACAACCTTATAAGTCATTTCAACATAAAAAATGTTGTCAAACAAATAACATAGATCAATTTAAATTCAAAAATATATGGTACATACGGATATATAATACTTACGAAAAGGCAGACACACAAACTTATTAATTTAAAAAAGAAAACCCACTCGCACGCGCAACGCTTTTGTAGTCTAGTTCATCGTGCCCGATCTACTGTCACATTATTTAAAAAACTTGAAAAGGTCGTCGATCGCTACACACACCTTGTCGAAGATTTTAACTTTTTAAAATTAACAATCTGTTCTTCAATACCTCACTCAAAACACCCTTTACGACTTTGTAGATTATTAATAAATGTTACATATTTAAACTGTTTATTATTGCGCAACACGCAACACTTCAAGCGATGCTCACAGCTTGGACTCTCGTTCAGAAGTGCCCTTAGCGTTCTTCTCCCACTGCTACATCCAGCCGGCATCTATTTTCTCTCTACCAATTAGGAACGTCTGACGACACATTCTTTTGGTTGCTAGCTATGCGTTCTTTTTAGATCTTGCTTGTGGAAAATCATTTAGACCATTTTTCCTGGAATTAGATTGCAGGTGTTTGCTTCTTATCTCGTCTAGACTGGTGTGGACGTTACTTTTCTAAATGCGTCTCGAAACTCGTATACTTTCCGCGTCTTAAAGTCAGTGCATAAACTGTCTATTTTTGAACGCACATATAAATTGAATATAATAATTAATTTTAATGCTTGTCTGCCTTTTACATTTATTCAAATTAATACTGAAATTGACTTTAAAATTTGTCTACCTTTTATCAAAATATTGAACCGACTCATGTCTTATGCATTTTCCCTGTCCTTTACTTTAAGAATCCTGAAGCTTTAGTTTAACACTTTTATTTCTTTATTTTACAATAATTCAACAATCTTACAGTATATAAAATGTTTTACCGCAGATGCCATGGATAATCTGCAAAGTGGATAAACCACCCGTGGATAATCGAGAGTTTACCACCTTGCTTCATAGTTTAACATTTCTAATTTTTTCTGTGAATTTAAAATTATTTTTTATAGAAGAAGATCCAAATTTAAAGTTGAATCTTGTAAACTCCTCCGCTAAGCATTTAGAAAGAAAGAGTTAAATAAATGAATGTTACTTATGAAAACTAAATACCTTTGAAAAAACAAACTAAAATTGGAATCTTTAAATTATTTTGCAGGAAGAGTTGTCTGAACTTTTACAAGCTTTGAAATTGGACCCCCTTCAAATGGCCGAGATTAAGACTAAATTGAACAAGCGTAAAGCGAAACGAGATCGATTGAAGAGACAAGGTTTGAAGAGGAAAGAAGAAAAGAAAGCTAGAAATGAAAATAGAGAAAAACTTCATCTACAGATTGATTCCTGGTTGGAGGAAATGAAAGAAAGTGTGGAAAGGAGTAGAAGAGTAAGTCATGTCATTGCTATAGATTTTTGATTGATCTTTCCCACATCAATTTTTCAGTTCAAACGAAAAGCCTATCTTAGCTGTGTAATTCCTTCCTGCATTTGTTGTTCCTGAAATAATCGTTTTCCGAGACATAATGACAAGAAGAAAACAAAACAAGTTCCAAATAAAAATTAGTTTTATGAATTATTGATGTTAAAATGTAATTTGAAAAACAAGGTCTGCGAAAGTTGTAACTTATGGTTACAAAAAATAATAAAATTTGAATAAGTAATACTGTTGTTAAAAAAAAATAGGGTTCGGTAAAAAGTTTAAAAATAAAAAATAGAAAAAAAATATGTTTTAAATCAAAATAAAATTGCTATATGTGGATTATCTAATAACCATTAATATCTCTTCAACATCTCCTCCACCTATTTACCTTAAAAAACAAAAATCGTCGCTCATGTACTACTTAAAATTGCTTATGCACCTCCTAGGCCTATTGCCTCACTTCAATAATAATCATCACCCACCTTAACTCTCCATAACATCTTTCCTCCAACTTCAACGTAGAACAATATTAATATTTCACCTTATTTCAACTCACCTTACTTTGATTCACCTTACCTAAGTACATCTTACTTGAATTCACCTTACTTGACTCCCATAATCTTAATAATAAAAAAAATAATAATCATGATAATTTGCGACAATCCACATATAACCTCTCTTATGCTCTGTTTGCATATATTTACTTATAATTACTAATCACTGAAAAATACTTGTTAATTAATTCTGTTTTCTTAGGGGTGGGAACCTGGCTAATTAAAGTAGTGGCTAAATGAATATTCGTGGCTACAGAAAGAAATTCAAGGCATTGCGGCAAGACAACAATTTTTACTCAAACATGATCAAAAATGGATATTTACAGCAATTAAGAAACATAAACATAGTGATACATATATACAAACAAGTCAAGAAATTATCTACAATTATACAAAGTTTCCTGGACCATATCTTAAGTAATGACGCAATAGAAGTTAAATGAAGTTAATTGTTAATAAATTGAAAAATTTTAATACCTGCAGACTAAAAATATGTCCAATGGCCATTTCTACTTACAGTTTCACTTGTTTTATTCGTCGCACTGTTCTTTACCTAGGATTTTTTGTCGTAAATTCAATTCACTCCTGAAGCTTACCCCACGCTAGTCCCGCCAAAGCACATCGAAAGAATATCCGTCGAGAAATAACCAATTTACATGATCAGTTTTAATTTTTTCAATCACACCACCTCCAAAGTACATTTACTTTACATTTTGACCAAACTTGTCACTACTTTTGAAAGAAAATCACATTTTTCTTGCGATAACACACGCCGGCTTCATTCAACATACGTGAGCTATGTCGCCATCTTGATAGAAGACCCTGCTTGTAATACGTTCTACTTCGTCCCAGTGAAAAAACAGTACGTTCCCTTACGTTCTGTATCTTTTGACATCTGTGCTCTTTCACATACACAGATTGATCCTCTCTCTCTTCTCCAATTGCTTCCATGATCACTGTACATTCTATCATATCAAGTTCTCGATTCATATTAAATTGTGTGATGTACTGTTATTATATTCTTTTTTATTTATTTATTTATCGAACTGTTCATAGTCTCGACTGCCGTTTTATTATTCGCTTATAACGCACTACTTTTTGAAATAAAGTTTCTGTATAATTTTCACTTTTTACACACGCTCATATATTGATATGTTTTTTAAGTCTGCTTTTACATTACCTACTTCTACAGTCTGCTTTTATGTTTTATTATTTGTTTATTTAAAGAAAAAATGATTCTACTGTAATTATTTTGCGTCATTAAGAAATGTATTTATATGAAAATTAAAATGATTAATACTATTTAGTATTGCGTCATTATTCATTTAGACCAAATCTCTGTTCCTTTAGTCACTATAGGAAACAGCTGATTCATTTCTTATTTTATTATTTTCTCTGTGACATGGACGTAAGTGTTACAAAGTATACGACATACAAATTTAGCTTATTTCATTTAATGCCGGTGTTAAAACACAACTCTGAAAGGAAACGACGCACAAATATCATTTGCAACATTTTATAAAATACCACCATCAGGATGTAATTTAATAAATGGCTGGGGTTAAAATACAATTTAAACATATAGGCAACTTTCCAAAAAAAAAAAGATAAATTGATTTGTTGGGTCACTTCTCTATCTTTTCAGTGTCATTTTAATTTATTAGCAAGCCATAATAATTGACGATGGCGATAAAAATTACTTCCAAAACCCATACAGATATTTCTGAGTTCGAACATTAAAAATTATTTTTATTTTTAATCCGACCTCTTAAAATTTGTGGGAATTTAAAAGGATCCAACCAGACTTGCTGATAAAATTATGTTTCTTGCTGCTACTATGACCTCCCCCACCCCTCCGATTTAACATTTTTCGCATCTTTTGTTTACTTATGTCCTTTTGAAAATGATGGATTGAGAATATATAGTAGTTAAAAATAAGATTGATACAGTATTAAACTTCAGTTTCTGTTTTAATTTGTTGTTAAAAACATTGACTTCCTTCGTTTCTTTTAACTCTTTATGGAGTCAGTTTATGAAACGGATAGACGGTAGCTTGACAAAAACTTTCAATCAGCGCCGGTTGCTTCGGAATTGATATTTACGCCATGTAAGTACATTAGTGTTTCGAGTCAAATACCTTGTAATGTTATTTTACTTCAAAAATGTTCATACGGGGAAAGGTCAAAATACAAAAATGTTTAAACGCATTCGTACAAGAATCATGTTGGCTCAAATGGGCCACACACAATTCTTACCGCTTGCTTGTGCGAGTTGAAGATTAGTTGGGTCATTTGCTTTGTTTTGAATTTTCCCACAGAGCAATTGTATAATTTATGCAATGACTAAATATCAATAAGACGAACAGTTTAAATGGGTAGAATTCAGCCTAGGAAAGTAGGTATACAAGTTAGTTCATGCACTTCGTCGCTAGGAGCTCTCAGTGCGCGTTTTGCCGGCTGAGTGTGCGACAATAATGGAAAGAGAAGAGAGACAGAGAGGTCCGACTGTCATGTGACCTTGAGCGCAGATTGTTGTGTCTCTGACAAGCTTTGGTAGCGTATAGTCCAGTCAAATTGTGTTTTTCACAAGAAAGTTTTGGGGTAGTTTTGGTTTCTTCCATTTTATATGTTTTTTGGGGTGCTGAATCCGAATCTGAGGTTTGCCTACAAAATTTCGTGATGCATCATTGAAAAAAATTCAAAAACGTAAAAAATCATGAGTTTTGGCGGTTTTTTGCTTTTAACTCGAAAACTATCAACTTTTCGTAAAAACATTCCTATTAAAAAAGAATGTACATCAAATTTACTACAAATTTCATTCCATAGTAATTTTCTCCGACGAACCGTTCGGGCTCAAGCGTTAATTGAACATTGGCGTATTTCGCCTGTCTCCCCAAAACCCACATTTTCAACTCCAAAACTTTCATTTAACATATTAAACGTTGTCAATTAGTGAATTCCTTCCTGTTCTCTGCAGTTCTCTGCATAATATACCTTATTTAGATCCTATATGTGAAGGTACAAATAATTTTTTTCAAAAATTAAATATAAAAATGTTCAAGTTAAATGAAGTCCCGAAATTTTACAAATTTAACTACACAAAGTTGAAATTACAAAGAAAATCTTGAAAAATTATTACATATTATTATAAGCCGTTCGGGGTATTTTTAAAAAAAAATTATCTGTTATTTACTATGTTTATCCCAGTGAGTTGGGAAAACATTACAATAACATAAATTTAAAATAGTTAAATTTATTTGTAACCAGTCTAGTAAAATGTTTTTTTATTTTGTTAAATTTTTTTATTGTTTTCTTACACAAATGTACTTAGGTTTAAGAATTCATTGTAATTAAGTAGATAAAGTAACTAATAATTCTTTTTACCAGAACCACGTATTCTATATTGCGTTCTGAAGAATGCGTTAATTCTTTATCAAAAAATACATTATGGAATGAATTAATAAACTATACGTAAACCAATAAACTGCTTAGTTCACAATTTCAGTTAATTATTACGAAATATATTTGAAAATTCGACATACCTTCCACTTCGTGTAAGTGTCTTTTTTCTGCCTTTTTTGCGGCAATTAAATAAATAAAAAATAAAATGTAACTGTGCAAAATACAATAGTTTACAACTTTAAATTTAACATTTCCAGTATTGTTGATTTTTATTGTCCAATACTTGAGGAACATGTTGTTTGTTGTATTTCAACTTCTATTTCATCTTATGTATAACAGCACAAAATATAATATTTTATAACTTTAAGTATAATATTTTCAGTGATGTGGTATTTTTATTTTCCAATCCTTGAGAAACACGTTGTTTGTTGTATTAAAACTGTAATTCAACTTATGTATAACAGTGAAAAACATAATCTATACTAATATTATAAAGAGCCTAAAAAGAGGTTAAATTTGTTTATATGTAGGGGTTTGGGGTAATCTCTAGAACTACTGAACCGATTGAAAAAATAGTTTTACTAATAAAAACCTGCACTATCCCTGTGTAACGTAGGCTAGAATGTTGATTGTTATACTTTCCTGCTAGAGAACTGAAAATTTGGCAATTATTAATTTTAAGTGTTTTATAGGAAATAAAATAAATAATAACATACAAAATTTAAATAGTTGCGTCTAATGGGTGAACTGAGGGGCAACAGCCCCTTCACAATAAAAATAAATTGTTATACTTCGTATAACAGCACAAATCCCATCAATAACAGAAAACAACAAATTAGGAACAGCTTATACAGCCTACACTAATAGAAGTTTGACCCATATCCAAAAAAGTGCTGACTTGAGGCAGCTGAATAGTTTTAAAATCAGACGATTTACATAAAAAAGGCCTAAACAACAGCAATCAATACCATTAGGTCTAGACGACAGAAAATTACGCATAATTTATTATTAACAAACCACCCACGTATTAATTAATATAAAAAAACTTCGTAAAATACAGAGAACCAAAAAGTCGCTATCTTGAGACCGGCACAACAGGCCTAATTGAAAGGGTAAACATTCAGAAATTTAGACGTTTCCACACAAATCAATTACCTCACAGCACAATAATAACATTTCACATCTTTATTTAATATCACTCCATCAAATTCCAAACTTTATTTAAAACAAACCACAGACGAAATTATCGAATAATACCATTTAAATGCACAAGGTTGAAAAACATAACACATCGAACAGAGTGATTCACTCCCATGTTCCCATGCTATATTTAGTTATAAATCTCGATGTATTAAATAAAACAATTAGGCTATAGATGACTATGAAATTCCACCATTTATAATTATTTGTATGTAAAAAACATATGTAAATTTTGATAAACACTAGAGAATATTATGTAAGAACAAACTGTTTAAGTTAATTTAAAGGTTGTAACGGAGATATTGGTGAACACCAATATTCCAAAATTATTAAAACAAAAATTTTAAAACATAAAAATATAATATTAATTCAAAAGACCAAGTTGATTAGAGAAACAGGATATATGACAACACGTGCAAGGCATTGAATTTCACCTAACAGCAGCAAAGGCATTGAACTTTACAAACAGCATATTAGGCATTGTACAAGTGGTCTACGTGTGAAATTATGCACATTCGGTAAATTAATTCGGCAATACTTAATAACCAATCAGAGCAACAAAATTGACTTTCAGAAATTAACAAATTAAAATGAACCAATAAAAGAGAGGCATGGAAGTACAAAAAAGGAAGTGGGAAATCTGGGTGAGTGAACTAGGGTCTGTTCAAAATTAATCTTCAAAGAAGGAACACATAAAATAATCAATCAAGCTCTAGTATAAGAAGTCTTTTTGAAGTTCAATCCCGAGGTAGTTAACAAATAAAATATAAATATCTAATCCAGTGTAGTGTCATGTGAAAATTCAAATTTAATATAAAAGGAAGTGTTGAGTGAAAAATCTAAATAAATTGTGTAGTGAAAGTGTACGAAAGGGTGGAGAGTAATGTAAGTAATCTTAAACTTTTATTAATGTAAGTCAGATCTCAATAGGTCAAAAAATCAGAACAACCGAAATCATATACTGAGTTAGAAATTAATTAATCTCATTTTGGAATATATAAAGAGTTGGAATACAAGTGAGACACTTGTTATATAATTTTAAATAGATAAATAGTAAAATAACATATTGCATTTTTGTCGAAGCCTCATATGTATATGAAAGAATATAATGTCAAACAAATATAATTGATAACAATTTTAAATAGTAGATATTAGGATTTTAAAAATAGGTATTACATTTGTTGTTAGTCTTAAGGAAGTTTCATGTTTATTTGTCTTATGGAATTTGTTTCTTTTGAGAGTTGGCCGACTCAAATTTCATGTTATATTTATTTTATCAAAGTAAATTGTAGCGTCAATAACTGTAGAAACATTGGTTCATAATATAGGAACATATTTTGATCTAAACTTTGTACTTATTTCTATCCAGTTTCATTTGGAGTCAGCCCACATGCCAAGCACATCTTGACTCTTTAACGAGTCTGGTGGAAGCCCCCAAAATAATTAAATTCATTAGTGAAGTTAGTCCTACATAACTGTCTAAACATTCTGCTTAAAGTAACGATAATAAATTAAGGAATTAACTTACAAAGAAAAACCTGACAAGGTTTTACTATCTGAGCCGGCCATTGGCGATGACGTCATACTCCCCTATCAAATAAGCTGGTATATATTAATGTGATTAAAATCAATTGTAAACCATTTAAATGATACCTAATTAACAAAAAATTAAATCTTATAAACGGTGCGAATATAAGAAATAACTAGTGTGGATCCGAATTAATAACTACTTCAAAAGTCAACAAAAAATCAGTACTGAATGCTTCGGCGTAGTAAACCGAACAAGATACAACAAACGGAAGAATCTTACATCGTACTAGGTATTAATGCGCCAAGAGACCGCTTCCTTTTCAAATGGTGAAATGTTAGTGGGATGAGCGTCTTCAAGAAGCAAAGAAGCCAAAGTGTGCTAACGAAGTTTCTATCGGTATTTGTACGTTAAAAACAGTTATTAGAGTCAGTGTTAATAAAAACAGAGACTGGTATACTCTGCCCATAAATAATTTGAACATTTCAAAGCCAAAAATAATATATAAGGCCTAAAGATACCAATTTCCATTTAGCAACAGAACTGATGCTATTCATTTGTTTTATTTTAACTTCAATTACTAGAATCATACATGCGTAATTATAAAATAATATAAACATGCCAGCCGAGTGCCTACCTCGAGATTAGATTAATAATTGTATTTATGTTTTGATCAAAAATACTGATTTAAGACTGAGCTAAGCCTGAAGGCATATTTGTACAAAAAAACTTATTGTGCTAAGTTTGATGAACATTGAAAAGGGACCTGAATCCCATATCTACATGGTATATTAATAATTGTACATTGAAAATTTAATAAAGGATCATTTATTGTGTTAATGTTAACTTCATTTTTGTTTAATTCTCCTTTAGTAATTAATATGCCCTGGATAAATCTAGGAATTAAGAATTCACAACAGTTAAATTTATATATATTCCAAATTACCCGATTGGCTTGAATTAAGTAGGGCCAAGAGGCAATAATATTTTATTCAATAATAAAAGTGTGTCGTTTTTTAATTTATAATTGACTCCACAACTTGGGGCAATTCAATTGGAAAGAAAGGGATAGCCTACAATTTATACTTAATAATCAAAAATTTATAATTAGCGCACAACGTGACTGGCATGATTATATTATTAAACAATATATACCAGCTTGCAACCAATTAGGCTAATACCCCAAAACTTAACAAATATAAATAGATATTTAGTTTTAAGATCCATGTTTATGTATGTTAGACTAACTATCTAGTAAAAAAAATAACCATCAAGATAGTACCATACCTCAAGATGAGCTCGTCAGACGAGACACCCAAATCAAATTACAACCTTAGGCAAAAGGTACAACAAACCGACAAAGCCAAGGAAGGACAATTACCAATTTTAAGACAAACTACTTCCAATTTAATGATAACTGAACCTGTACCTCAGGAAATTGAGGCTAACCCAAACACTAACGACACTGAGACCGAAATAGCAATGGACACACCTACCACACCATCCCCTAACCTGTTAGAGCAGATGACAATTCTTATCGCAAACCTACAAATAAATTAGAAGAAAAATTAAAAGAAACTAATCAAAACCTAGAAGAAAAATTAAAACTAAATCAAATAGAAACCAATCAAAATTTAGAAGAAAAATTAAAACTAAATCAAATAGAAACCAATCAAAATTTAGAAGAAAAATTAAAACTAAATCAAATAGAAGCCAATCAAAATTTAGAAGAAAGGTTTAGGCAGAGCGAGGCTAATATAAAAGCCAACTTTATAGAAGTACAAATAGAAGTAGAACAGCTTTAGGAATGTATTGCTACACAAATAAGCCAAGTAGAGAATAAATTCTCTGAAAAATTTACAGAACTAGAACAAAATTTACAAATCAATAGTTCTAAAATTAACGAATTAGAAAATAAAGTAGATCTAACGATTACTACCAAGATTTTGAACGAATCTCTACAGAGACACGAGACTACGCTAAATGAAAAAATAGAAGTAAATAACCATAATGTTATGAGGGAAGTACAACATATAATTTCAGAATTACCTAAAATTAATGACATTAGCAATAGCTTACCACCTATAAACGTTACATGCGGAGCCAACGGATATGAAAATAACAATTTAGTCATGCCTACGCTACCAAAATTTAACGGGAGGCAATCAAATCCAAACGACTACCTATATCGGTTAAGTAGGTATTACGAACGGCTCACGATTTGAAAGATAGGACAGCCTAGCGACCTACAGGACTGCCTGTTCGATATCATTAAAAACAGCCTGGAAGGCAGTGCAAGCAGATGGTGGCAGCTGGTCAAGCCCGACATTACGAGCTTCCAACGATTTAGTGAAGAGTTTTTGTCCAAATTCTGGAACAGGGATGTCCAGAAGGGAACTCGACAGAAGTTAGAACTTGAACGGTATCGGCCAGGAGGGAAACTTACCCGTAGCGAATACTTCATCGACCGTGTATTGATAATGAAATCAATGATTCCACAGCCTCCAGATGAGGATATAATAACTACACTAGTGGAACATTTTGATAAGATTATTCAGGACGCACAGAGGGTGCAGAATATAACTAATATAAAAGAATTTTCAGACCTACTACAGCGTGAAGACACGGAGGAGGCTAATGCAGAGATGCGACGTAGAAACATTAATATACAAAGGGGAGCACACAACACGACACCACCCCGACCGTCGACATCATTCCAACACAATAGAGGACCACAACTCAGAAGCCCACCGTACCATAATAACAATGCACAGAATTACAGGAATCACCCTTACAGATCCCAAAATGATTTCCAACAGAACTCAAGGTTCACACCCTACCATGGAAGTCTTCAACCGAGTGTAAACCAAAATAACAACAGATACACACCAAGACCAACATTCGATCGTCAACCTGGTCCTATAGCTACGAACTTCAAATACCAACACCAACCGCAGAATAGACCAACCTATACACCACAGAACACCCGACATCACAACGAAACAAGTGAGACGTCCTACCCTACTAAGGAACAGGAGAGAGTATGTCAAATGATTGCCACGACGACGAGACCACCAAACCCAAGTAAACCAGAAGAGGATACAGGGAACGACACAAACCAGGGTGCGTTAAACACCAATGCACTGGTTTAGATTCAACAATTAAAACTACAAATGGCTGTACAGGTAAGGCTGAGGAATGTGGAGACATCAGCACTTCACCAACTACACCAGTGCATGGATTAACAAAACAAATCGGAACTAGGCCAACAATAGAGGAAAAACAACCATCTAATGAAACTATAATAATAATAAGTAACCTCTTTATACTAACGACCGTTGGTTCTTGGTGAAATTCCATTATAAATAAATAAATGAAAACTTGTTGTACTATTTCACAAAGCTTTATTGAGCCGTGCCGACCTAGGTTTCGCCAGCTACGGCATTATCGAAGGCAACTTAAAGACTGACAGGGAAACTCTACTGCGACAGGGAAATTTTATTACAAGAAGACGACAACGAACTTAGTGAGCCTCTAACAAATTTCAAATGCCCAGAAATAAAAATTAAACTTAACGGTTTAAATACCAACTCGCTTCTGGATACAGGCAGTAGCATAACTTGACTATCTGAAACATGGTTTCATAACAATAAGAGCAAATTAAGGTCATGTGGAACCTGTCAGTAACACGTTTATAACGACCGCCTTAAATAACAAATCGAAAAGAATTTCACAAATCGTAATGTTAAAAGCAGAGATTCACGAACTCGAGTTTGATATACAATGTGTCATTGTACCATATCTTATTAAAGATTGCATTTTAGGAATAGACACGATTAGGCAAATGAAGATGGAATTAAACTTCGAAAATAATATTATAAGTATAAAGAACGCAAAGAAATTGAAGTTAGAATGTGAAGATATTAAAGGAATAAAGTGCAGAATGGTATGTTACGACAATAATAATAGTAATGAAACTCTAATAATAAGTAATGATAATAACAACGATAAAATAAGTGAAATAAATAATATCTTTGAGGCAAATGACAAATTAAATAACATCCAACGAACACAAATGGCCAATTTAATTATAAAATATTCTGAAATCTTCTCTGAGAAACCAGGATTCCAATCCAACAAAAGCTAGAGATCACCAAAAACAAAATTCAATCAACTCAGAATAAAAGAGCAGCCAAATTCAACTCTACACACAAAATTACCACCTTTGAAGAAGACGACCTAGTGTTGATAAAATCATTCCCTCAATCAAGCCAGGGATATGGCGAAACAGCCAAACTATTCACCATATATGTTGGACCATTAAAAATCTTAAAACGAATTGGAAGATCAACATACACGTTAATGATCAACAGAAGACTTATGGACCATACCATACATCTTTATTAAAGCCATACCGCTAGAACATACCTGTACAGACCAACGACGACGTCGAACAAAATGAAATATCTTGTGAAAAACAGACATTATAAGAGTAATGATAAGTGTGAATAATAGACGGACAACAATAGATAATCAATACATTACAAACCTATAGAAAACATTCCCCAGTGTTAAACCATATCCTTACAAACTAGATAAATTCTTACCCCCTCAAGTATGAACTATAAACTATATACTGTAAAGAACCCACCCCAGTGATCCCTATGAAATGTGTACATGTAAAAACAGTGAAGTTACTATAACCATAAACAGTGTCCCTTATTACAAACTATAATCTTATAAACTATATAAGTCCCAACCCCTATAAATAACCAACAAGTGCTATAAATAACCATGTAAGCCTACAGATACTATTATAATGATGTTTTAAAGAGCAATGCAACTATAGAATAGGATTAGAATTGTGTTGACCATGTTAGATTTAAGAATTATTATTGTTCCATGTTAGTTATAAGTTATTTCATTGTTACAAGTTCTAAGTTAAAAGAAAGATGTTATTTGTGCTTCACAAAATGATTTTGGACTCAGTACCTTCGCCAAAACCAGTTTGAAGGGCATTATAACAGCACAAATCCATCAATAACAGAAAACAACAAATTAGGAACAGCTGATACAGCCTACACTAATAGAAGTTTGACCCATATCCGAAAAAGTGCTAACTTGAGGCAGCTGAATAGTTTTAAAATCAGACGATTTACATAAAAAAGACCTAAACAACAGCAATCAATACCATTAGGTCTAGACGACAGAAAATT
>JAGFPH010000055.1:125108-154721 GCA_018207615.1 Philaenus spumarius | reverse complement strand
CCAAAGTGTGCTAACGAAGTTTCTATCGGTATTTGTACGTTAAAAACAGTTATTAGAGTCAGTGTTAATAAAAACAGAGACTGGTATACTCTGCCCATAAATAATTCGATCATTTCAAAGCCAAAAATAATATATAAGGCCTAAAGATACCAATTTCCATTTAGCAACAGAACTGATGCTATTCATTTGTTTTATTTTAACGTCAATTACTAGAATCATACATGCGTAATTATAAAATAATATAAACATGCCAGCCGAGTGCCTACCCCGAGATTAGATTAATAATTGTCTTTATGTTTTGATCAAAAATACTGATTTAAGACTGAGCTAAGCCTGAAGGCATATTTATACAAAAAAACTTATTGTGCTAAGTTTGATGAACATTGAAAAGGGACCTGAATCCCATATCTACATGGTATATTAATAATTGTACATTGAAAATTTAATAAAGGATCATTTATTGTGTTAATGTTAACTTCATTTTTGTTTAATTCTCCTTTAGTAATTAATATGCCCTGGATAAATCTAGGAATTAAGAATTCACAACAGTTAAATTTATATATATTCCAAATTACCCGATTGGCTTGAATTAAGTAGGGCCAAGAGGCAATAATATTTTATTTAATAATAAAAGTGTGATGTTTTTTAATTTATAATTGACTCCACAACTTGGGGCAATTCAATTGGAAAGAAAGGGATAGCCTACAATTTATACTTAATAAGAAATTTATATTCCCATGATTGACACCTTTATAAGTGTTTTATAAGTGGTAATCTGTTTGCATTTGCTTCGAGGTGGGAGTTGGTGAGCGAAGCGAGCAGGGGTGGATACTTCTAATAGTTATTACTTTAAGTATAAGAAGAAGAGAAATTGTTATATTTTTAATTTCGAATCCTTGAGGAACATGTTCTCTATTGTATTAAAACTGCACATTAATTTGAACCTTTATTTAAAACTTTCTAACAGACACTTTGTCTCTGACCAAAAATTACAAAATCTTTCCAGCAGAGTGAAAATTGTATGTTATTATCAAAGTGAATTAAACATCATTGTTGTAATATTGATCAAAGAAATAAGAAACAGGTCATTTAATTAAACTTTGTTTACAGCATACAAATCGTATGGTTCTTACCTACGAATCGTAAAAGTTTCATAATTTTACAGCTCTGTTAAGTTTATTAAATAGTAGTGTAATAATGAAGCGTGGTTTTACTCTCACACTGCACAGGTCAGTTTTCGAGGAAAACTAATGCTCTAGTTCTCTCTCTCTCCTCCCCCAGTCTCTTCTTCTGCACTTCATTGAAATACCACACTCGTCAGCCAAAGCGCGTTCAGCGCTCCTAACGGCGGTGCGCAAAAACACACTTTTATACCTGCTTCCCTGGGCTGAATTTTTAACATTGGAAGTTTTCGTCTTATTGATATGTAGTCATTGATTTAGGTGAAGAAAAAGTTCAAAGTATATTTATTTTATAATGTATTATGAACAGAAGTGGTGCCAATGACCTGATTAGAAAATCCACTGAACTACACCTTTTACACTTTATCATTAATATGCTCTACACAAAACAGTTTGCCTTCAAGAATGAGCCCTAGAAACTAAAACCTCATTAGTTGCATGAGGTTGCATTTAGTTGCTCACCAAAACTATGGTCTTTCCTCTAAGACAGGATTAAAACTAAAAATCATGCCTTTGATTTTTAACTTTGTATAGGCCTACCATTTGATTAACTAATAATTTTATATTAGTTTCTAAAGTAAAATTGATTTTATTACGTCTTAACTTAAAACTAATTAATTGAATTCAGTGAAAAAATCATTAGGAATGTAAGACAGTTAGCTAATATTATCGTTTAGCTATCTATTCGGCCTAGTTAACATTTCAGTAATTTTATAAAAATTTCAAGGAGGATGTGATTTGGGTACAAAAAATTAATATCTCAAAACTACTTGTTCAGTTTTTATAGTATTTTAACCAAAATAATAATAATAAAATTACAGTAATCCCTCGACATTCGCGGACTTGGTATTCGCGGTCGCTAAAAAAATAAAAAATACTGTATAAATAGCAATAAAGTACAAGTAAAATTCGTAAATTATTATAGTGTAGCACTGTAATTATTATTGTACGAATTTAATAACATTGTATAAATACCACGTCAGCGAAACACTCGCAAATACAACAAAACATACAAGATGGGATTTCCCTACACTGCGTGAATACAAGTGGACTTGTGCGAATGAAGGTCAATGGCATACTGTGATTTAGTTGGAGACATCAATTTAGTGTACAGCGGGGGGAGTCAAATTAATTAACCCTAGAACCGGCAGCAGCTTTAACGAAAATGGATTTTTTTGGCGTGTGCAAGCATTTATTCAAAAATTCGCCAAAAATAGTAAATTTACCCCAATCCAAAAGTGTTCCATAGCTTTTTTGTAGAGAAAGGTTCAAAGAAATTGTATATGCCAGTAAAAAAATTATAGATGTAAAATTTAGAAAGTTATTAGGGGGCCTAGCTCAAGAAACCAAAAATGTTCAGTTACGAAAAATAAAAGTTCAACTTTAAGTCTACATAAAAAGTAGTAAGCAATTTTTGTAGTTTTTTCCATAAATGTAAAGAAGTTTCGTAATTTAGTTCTAAATAGAACTGTATAAAAACATTTAACATTTTCAAATTTCTTATTTTGAAAACACGAGATTTTATGTTCTTACTACAAGTCTGCTATGAAAAGTATGCCAAGTTAGAAACGTAATTTACTAATATATGCTGTGCCCAAAAATAAAATATTATTATAACAAAGTGTAGAGAATAAATCAAAGAACTGAACTGTATACTTGTAAATTATCTTTTCATAAAAGTGTTTGACTTAGAATTATTTGAATAACAAAAGTTAGAAAAATATAGAAAACTCTTGTCTGTACAAGATGCGGGCGCAAACCCCTATGTCTGTCTATGTTGTAAAAGTCCGTTACGCTTCAGATTTGAACGTTAGGTGAGACCGTATTAGCAGTCACTTTCCCACGGTCCTACACAATAAACTGTTCAAATATAGCATATTTGGTTTACAGGGGAAGTTAGCTTGAAGCATTATGTTTACAAAGATACCAAAATATCTCTAAAAAGCGATTGAGGTCACACACATATCACGTGAAATAAATAACGCTGTTTATTGGTTGGAAAACTGACCAATTGCAAGGGTCTACAAAAAAACTTACAACTTCAGAAATATTTGTCCGATTTTTGATTGGATGAAAGTTTTGGATAGGGGAAATTGTGATGAATCCATCGATACATAGATTTAACTAAGACAACCTACTGGGCGGGTTTTAGAGATTGACGAAAGTTGAGTAATTTCGTTATGTTTTGTATGAATTTTCGGGCGCCGATTGATTTGTAGAAAACTAATAAACTGCAACGATGATTACGTATGTAAATATACGTTTTAGAAAGAAATTGTAAATACAAAAAATAAAGTTTGAAACATTATCTTTCCAATGGTGTTTGTCTTTTTGAGATTGGAAGATTTTTAGTGGGTCAAATATTCAATACAATCACGCGTTACAAATGTGTTGTTATGATCCCACGTTTCGTGCGATCTGCCGGTTCTAGGGTTAAAATTTCAGTAAAATATTTTGAAAGAAATGAAGTTTTTACTATGTTTTATCACTAGTAACAGTCGTAACCGATATCATCGCTACTGACAGCGAACGATAGTTTGATGCCTTGACATGACTAACTTCTAAAAATAAACAAACCCAAACAATGAACGAGCAAGTAGGGATGGGTAAATGAGAGCACTGACCTTGAGGGCAGAGTGAGATGACAAACAACGCTCCAATCTATATATATAAAATTCAATGTATGTCCGTTTGTTTGTCCGTTATGCGTTACCAAACCGTCCATCCGATTGCTTTGAAATTTTGCATAGTAACACAGGTTAACCCTGGGAAGGTTTTAGGCCATTTACCGAAGTCCTAGGACATAAGGGCTACGCCCCAGTGGCCCTCAAAGTTTCAATGTTAATCTTATGGAAGGTCAATATTAAGGAAGAAGAAGAAATATTTCTTTTGATTTTATCAGAAACAGCTGTTCGTATGAAAAACTTAAAACAGCTGATTTTGATCAACAGCTGATTTTGATCAACAACTGATTTGGATCAAAAAATGAATATAATTTTAGGTTAGGTAAATCAAGCAATGAGCAGAATCCCATTATAATTTACATCGGCCCTCAGGGATACGAATTACAGGCTTTCAAAGTTTCAAATTAAGCAATAGCAAAGCATTGGCGGGTCAGCTAGTATCTTATAAAATTATCACCTATAGTCTACACTCCAAACAACTCAGCTCAAATACTAAACCTTTCAAGGACTTTTTACCGCGTAAAGCCGGACAGCGTATAACAACGACTGCCTATATCTTATGTAAATTAATAAATTATAGGTATTAGTACATAATGTTTTAAAATTTTCTATATGTCAAGAACATAACCCCCCCCCCTTTCATATAAAGATTTAGTTTTCGCTATTTGC
Source organism: Philaenus spumarius (assembly GCA_018207615.1). Lineage (NCBI taxonomy): Eukaryota > Metazoa > Arthropoda > Insecta > Hemiptera > Aphrophoridae > Philaenus > Philaenus spumarius. Next base: position 150,187 of record JAGFPH010000055.1, on the reverse strand, counting down.
GGTTTTGTTATTCGCGGCAATTTGTCGGCACCTATCCCTCTCAAATAGCGAGGGATTACTGTATTTCACATAATATACTAAAATTTTTTAGCTGAAAACATTTATTCAGTGTTTTACATGCAAGAAGTCAATTGTATTATGCTAGTTTAGAATCTAATGAACAACAATTACTGTTTTTGATCTTTCAAAATACGCTATGGCATTGCAATCTTGATACTGCTACTTGTTAACATCAGTTTTTTTTTAATTATATAAAGAGATAATATTAATGTACTAGTCTGCTTTTACAAAATATAATAAGTACAAAGATTGTCATGTCTTACTTTTTAGTTGCCTACCTCTAATCAATTTTACATTTCCTACTATCTTTTTATTTGTTTCAGATTATTATCTTAACCTTTGACATTTGTCTATTTTACATTCTAGGCTATTTTGCCTTTCATAGAGTCCCACATGTTACCAGAACCACCCTCTTTAATAACACATTAAATAATTCCATTCACAATTGTATAGTACAAGTGGAGTGAGCGTGGGTTTTGTTGTGCGAAGCCTTGCCTAGTGATGTATTGAGTTGAAGCGCTAACTGCTATTGCAAAATCTTTTAACCAACTGTGTTTTCTGTCTAAGAATTAGAAAATATAAAATGTAAAAAAGTTGACGGTTTTCTGATGTTTAATATTTCAATGTTATTTGAAAAGGAAGAAGAGTTGAAAAGAGAAGCCGACAGTGTGTTGTGGGAAGTGACGCAGAAGAAAGCTGAAGCGAAGAAACAGATCAGTCTCCTAACCTCACTTTTACAATTACGAGACGCTAAAGCAACGGCACTGAGATCTTCAGGGAAATTCGTATCGGACGGTGAAATCAGTACCTTTAATACAGTCATAGGTAAGTTATTCCTTGCTTAGTGTATGTTGGACTAATGTTCATGTTTCTTTCAACTGTGTGAGATTTTTTGAATATCTTATTTTTTTTGTTAAACTGTAACATCTTCGTTACACAAAAAATAGCAAATTTAAAGAAATAATTTAATTTTGATGACAGCAATTTAAACTGCTTACCTTGAAGACGTTTCAAGAGAGTGGTTGCCAAGCTGAGAGGTACTTTGTGTATTTTGATTTAGGTACAGGAAAATGAAAGCCTAAAATCGATGTAGACATTTTTGTGGAAATATCTGTTTTGGGACCCTCTTGAGTCCAAAAAGTGTTTTTTACAAAATGGCCTGTCGCATGTCTGTCTGTCCGTATGAAAACTATTCAATCGATTTCGAACAAATTTGCACCAAACATGTCAATTAGCCCTGTATAGAAGCATGAAAAAAGATTTTAAAAGATTTTGAAACACAACCCCTTTTTTTGGCAAAAAAATCAGTTATTATTTTTTTATAAAAAAAATGGCTCAAACTATTTTGATGAAATTTGGCATATTTGTAGCCCTTAATGTACCCTACCATATGCAAAAAAACTGCATATTTCTAAAAATTCTCGTTTAGCTAAATTCTCGTTTATTATTATTAGCTAGGAAGTCGACTTGGCGCCTGGAGAGGAAGAAAGAAAGGCGAGTAGTCACTCGTTGGTAGAAAAATAGCGTCTATGTTTACAAAGAGAAAAAATCGTTTTCCAGGCAAATGCTTGCGATATATAGCAGGACATAGCATGTGTCGGCAATGTCAGTGTGAATTGTTCCTTATGGGGGGTAGGAGAGTTAGCAATGTTGCTATAGTGGAGCCCCCTCTACCGACTTTGACGGTACCATCCGGAGATTACATTTTTCCACATTTTCAAGCTACTTTTTGTGCGTAAAAATAAAGTTTCAGCTACTCTGTGCGCATAAATAAGCGTGTGAAAAGAAATACGTAGTTGGTTTATTTCACGGTTTGATTCTGAGGAGGGAGAAAATAGGCGGTCCGATATCAAAGGAAAGTGTTCTGAGAAAATCGAATTCAAAGTTTGACTTGGCATATTTTTTTAAAGCCGCTACTTAATTTCTTATAGATGTTTAAGTTGCAGAAAAAGGTTCTGATTTTGATTTGAAAAACAAAAATTAAATATTGTATATACAATATCCCCCCAATGAACCAATAATTAAAGAAGCAATTACAGGAAAAACAATTATGGAATTAATAATAATGTACAGTACGATTTTTTTAACCGTGCCCTCGGCTCGGCTAGCGCGCGGTGGGCTGGCGGTGTAGCGGGGAGGGATTGTAAAGGCAGTTCCACAAACGTCGAATAAACAAAAATGATTGAATAATTATTCGAACAAATTATTGAAATAAAAACTACTTGAATGAGTCATAAACTACTTGTCTCTTGTTCGAGTATTCGAATAATAATACTGTGGTGTGGTTAAGGTAAATGCAAGACACCAGGCAGGAAGTTTTCCCCGGAAACGCACACATTATACCGCTGTACCGAGCAAACCGTAAGTAAAACGAAAAAATTGTTTCAAATAAAATATTTAATTTGGACCTTTATCTAAAACTTTCTCGCCAACATTTTGTCTCTGACCAACAAATAAAAAACTTTCCAGCGGTGTGAAAATTTCATGTCATTTTTAAAGTACAATGTTGTAATATTGATTTTTTAAATATGAAATAGGTTTTGTAATTGATTTTCTTTTACATCATACGAATCGTATGGTTCTTATCTGCGTATCCGTGATAGTTTCATAATTTTACATCAGTGCTAAGTGTATTAAATGACAGTGTTATTGAAGCTCGGTTTTCGCTGTTTCACGCCGCTCGGCTCAGTTTTCGTGGAGAAAACTAGAGTAGACAGAGCGATTTCTAACGTTATCATTCAGGTTAGTACAATCGTGGCCGAGGGCACGGTTAAAAAAATCGTACTGTAACTTATTAATATTAAACCAGCTAATTTTTGTCATGTTAAAAATATAAAACAATTAAATCATCTGATACCCTCTATTACTCTTGTAGCTCATATATGAAATGGTGCAACTCCCAATTTTGCTATAAGTGCACAAATTATAATTAAATATGAATATCTTATTATTAATGATAAAGTAATAATTCCTAATAATAAAATTATTGATCTTATTCTTTGAATAATAAAATATTTTATTCTTGATTCAGAAGAATAATAATTATTTTTTGTGTGTATTAAAGGAATAAAAGAAATTAAATTGATTTCTAATCCTATTCAAGACCCAAATCAATTATTAGAAGACAAGGAAATTAAAGTTCTAATAAATATAAATAGTAAGAAAATTATTTTTGTTGAATTTATCATAATCAATAAAAAGAAGAAAATTAAGTAATTTCTATAAATGGGGTATGAACCTATTAGCTTTATTAGCTTATCTTTTTATAGTATAGTTTATGATGAACTTATCTTTTTGAAATTAATAGATTTAGTTTAATTCTAAATATTATAATAAGAGTAAATAGCTACATAATGTATTACATCAAAATAATCATTTTTCAGGCATGTTATTAAAAAAAAAAAATAATAATAAATGGAGTTAATTCTTGAATATTTAGATTTATTTTAACCTAAAAGATAATTAAATATATAATAAATTATTTTATAATATATAAATATATAATATATAATATGTAATTAAATCTATCCTTATTTAAAGGACAGATTTAATAATTAATAATATTAATATAATAACTTATTTTATAATATATAAATATATAATATGTAATTAAATCTATCCTTATTTAAATTATTTTTGGATTCCCTATTTTCGGAGGGGTTTCAGATAACCTTGGTTTAGGTTGACCCGAGTTCGGTTAACCGGGTTTTACTGTATGTTCTTTTATTATTTATGGTCATAGAGACCACCGTTCTTGTCTACATTGTGTGTACAATCATTTTTGTTGTATGGTTTCTATGTCCCACTGTTTTTCTATGTTTTATATATACCCAATCTATTTTTTAATGTCTTTGCTCTCACTTTTTGGAAATACGTCAAATGTCTAGTCACAAAAAGTCATATACGTCACGTTAAAAGTTAATCAAGTAAATGATTTTCATACTATAATGGTAATAATCACATGAAAATAATTGTTTTTATAGTAACAAAGGTATTATAACTATTTCAGAAACATCTGTTTTTTGCTCTTTTAGAAAAGCTGAAGACAATGTGGGAGCACCAACTAGACGGGTACTTGTTGGAAGAACAAGGTTTAAGAGTGATGCTTACTGAGGATGCAGAGAAGAAGGATTCTCACGGAGTTCACGTGAAGCAGATTTTGCTTGAGTGGGAAACGGCCATCTTCGGCAGTAAATGTATCGAGGCTATTGGTGAACCTCGGGATTTGGAAGAGTTTGTGAATGTTAGGTGCGTTGCTTAGGTGTGGTAATTAGAAGGGCAAAAAATTATTTCACATTTTGTGTACACTGATGTCCAACAGCTTTGAATTCGGGAAAAATATTAAATTTTTGGTATCAGGTAAAAGCATGAATTATGTTTAAAAAATGAAGCTGTCGGAAATTCAAATTTTTATTGCTGTTAAAATAACAACATTTAGTTATAATCTGTATATTGAATTCAATTGTGGCAGTTATGATAACTGATTTTTTTTTTAACATTAAACATTAACGGCAGTTTCAGTAACTCGAATTTGATCGTGCTTGTTATGTGAAACTACGTAGTTAATTCGTTTTGGATAATTGCTGCGCCTTATCGAACTTATTTGATAAAATACCTTGATTAAATCATCATTTGAATCTTTAAGAAACATCATGGTGTGACAGTAACTCGAATTCAACCGTGACTAATTCAATTGAATCTTATGTTTTTAATAATCGTAGCGGAGTTGTAACTCAAATTCAATTGTACTTATTTGATAAAATGTAGGAATTAAATTGTAATCCCAGCAGTTGTAGAACTCGAATTCGTTCATGCTTATTTTACTAAATGAAATTAAATCACAATTTGCATCTTTTTAAAAACATTCCAAGGGCAATTGCAGTAATTTGAATTTGATTGGGCTTGTTATGTGAAACTACTTACTTTTACTTGGCAGGTCACATGACTTGTTTACTCAATATGGCACATACAAAGCACTCGTGAAAGGGTTGACTAATGAATAAATTTATTTCGCCCTACAACCTCTTTAATCAAAATCGTGAAAAAACCATTATATTAAGCATGAGATATCCTTTGAAAAAAATTAGTTTTACTTTCTCACTATACTATAGTGTAGAGAAAGTATAGTGATCGCAAAAAAAAGTGATTAAATACAACAATAACACACAATCTCACAACAAATATGTTTAATAAATCAAGCGCGTTTCAACGACAAAGGCGACTTTGTCGTTGAAACGCGTTTGATTTATTAAATGTATTTGTTGTGAGATTATGTGTTATTGTTTTATTTCCTCTATATTGTTCTCACAAGTCCAGCTCATTATTTACTTAAAAAAATTGATGTTCAGAATTTTGTGGAAATATCCGTTTTGGGACAAAAACATGTTTTTAAAAAATGTGTGTCTATCTGCCTGTATGTCTGTCTGTATGTATGTCTGTATGTATACAAAGCTAGAGATAAAACTATTCGATCGATTTCAAACAAATTTATACCAAACATGTCAATTAGGCCTGTATAGATGCATGAAAAAAGGTTTTTAAAATTTTTGAAACAACCCCCTTTTTGGCCAAAAACTCCCCCAAAAAATCAGTTAGTATTCTTTTATAAAAAAACGAGTAACGATTTTGATAAAATTTGGCTTATTTGTAGCCCTTAATGTACCCTACCATATGCAAAAAAACCGCATCTTTCAAAAAATTCTAGTTTAGCTAATAATAATAATATTTATTAATTTTACTCTCCTAACATAGGCTTAAAATTGGCGTATTGAAAATTCTCAAAATATGGGGGTTGGCGTGCAATGCAATGTGCGTCGGCCGCTTCTCATAGTGTTCAGTGTCAAGCTCACATGTACATCCTTAGCAGTGAACGTGTTAATAATTTAAATATGTTTGTGAGAAAGTAAGTGCCAGTTTCTGGTACCGTTTATTTATTTTAAAACTCAAGCTATGTATTTGTGTTTCAGGCGAGACTGGGACCATTTTGTAGCCAATGAGAAAACAGCGATGGCTTCGACCATTCCAGTAGGTTGGGTTTTACCGACCAAACCTTCCGATGAAAATTGGGTTAAATGCTTGAAACCTTCTAAATAAACTTAGCTTGTGTATTACTTATAAAAGACAATGGTTGTAATTTATAATTATTGAATAACGTTTATTTCTGTCTAATGTCTTGCAAATTTTTACCTTTTTGTACAATTCTTTTTCATTATTGTAGTGTAGCCACCGGACCACATGTTTATATGTAATGTTTTTGTACACTGTCTCATAATCTATTACTCACCTCACAAAGCTTTACTGTGGTTCCATTCTCTGGCCACTCAATTGTCAATGCACTCAATAGAGGTTGTCACAATGAAATAAAAAAACATTTTAAACACATCACAATAACATTAATATACACGAACATAGTTATTTTGTCCAAAGTATCGCTGTGCGAAACATGTACCGAACTAGTTTAGATTGCAGGAATAACCTTGTAGACAAGCTCCTTGTAAAGCTTGTTATCGATTACGTTGTGGAGATCTGTTTTCACACGTTTGTAGATCTGGAACTCTTCCACCGAATCCATGTATCTACTTTTATTGCGTAAGTGTAGTATCTCCATGTTAGTGTGGATATCTGTATTTATGGGTTTTTTTTTAAATCAGATGTTAAGTGAAAGCAGAATTTGTGGAAAAGGTTCTTTTGGGCAAGTGTGTTTTTCAAAGAGTGGGCCATCCTATATCAAAATTGGGACACTATATATGATTTTATATATGCCAGTTTTTACTGGCTTTTTCAAAAAGGTGGATATTTGTTAGTGGTATTGAAAGAAATAGTAACGTTCTCTTAAGATAATTCCTAATTCACAGTGATGATTAACCCTTTGCACTCTGGTAGGATTTTTAATATAAGTACTGTGGGCTCGAATGGCCAGTAGTGCTGGCCACAGCCATTTCTTTGTCAAGTATGAACGGTTGGTGCAAGTTACGTTCCTCTCAGTTCGGATGGCCAACAGTACTGGACAAATTAAAATCCCTCAAACGCCCGGATAGCCAATAGGAGTGGACAAACAAATGATCTGCATTAATAAATTTTTAGAAGTTTTATTTTGTCTATACTGTGCTGAAACCTTGTGCCGAAATCTTGAACTAATTAATTCCCATGCTTTCTCAGGACTGTGTTGTATCAAAACGTAGCAATATTCGTTACATTATAACCTTACCAGCAGTTTAGTTTTACGTTGCGGTGGTCTAGGCTAGTGTTTTTAAAGTTTGAAGTAATTTAATAGAACAAAAGATAATTAGAGTGTTATTGCTTTTAAGTGTTTTTTTTTGTTAGCAAGTACTTGATTTTGTTTTATTTTAAATTACAAAAAAATTTTATTAGATAAGTTGTACAAAATGGACAAAATGGTTTATTTTATTCATTAAAATATATTATAACTATATATTTACAGCTAAACCAAAATCTCACCAATAACAATACAATATATCTACTTTTTTGTAAGGCAAAATAAAAGAGTTACTAAAAGCCCATGATTTTGTTAAACAAAAAAATAAGAACCCACTAACATTTCAGATTGTGGTGAAAAATAATTCAGAGCTGTTGATGCCGCACTGTCAAGGTGGTGGCAGAGCTGACAACAGTATCGTAAGCGGCCAGTCAGGCTGGCCATCCGAGCTGTGAGGATGTCTAATTCGGTAAATATTCAGAGCTGACTGAGAATAGCTTATGGCCAGCAGTAATGGCCATCCGTGTGCAAAGAGTTAATGCTGATCTGTATTCCATGGAAATGTATGTTCGTGTTTTATTGACAGTTTTTTGATAAGTTTATCAATAATTGAATTTGGATACCCATTGGAGACTGCAATATATTTAATTGCGTTTAATTCCTCTTTGTAATTCTGTTTTTCCAAAATGATTGAGATTAGTCTGAACAAACCTATTGTAAGCAGCTGTTTTTATATTATGAGTGTGGTGCGAAGAAGCATGTATTACCTGGTTTGTTGTAAGTTTTTTATAGATGTTGAAGTTAAAACTATGGTTTGATTTTGATATAGCCAGGCCTAAAAAGTTTAGGTTATTAATTTCTGTTTCCAGCGTGATGGATTGTGTTAAGGAACTATGGAGAGTTTTAATTTTTGACATATTGTGTTTTTTTTTCCAGATATACCGGGTGTCCCACGAAGAGGTCCCTATTTTTGAATTAATATATTAGATGCACTGAACACTCTACAAACCTGAAACTCAACAGTCCTAACTTACACATATGTAAAAGAAATACACCTGAGTATCAGTTAATTCTGACACATTAGGACAAAATGGCGGGATATCAAAGAAATAGTACCTTTTCGTTAAAATAGTTTTATTTGCTTAAGTGTTACAACATAATTATTGAATTTTAACGATGTTACTAAGCACTAAACAACGTTAGGGAATTAAAGATATAAGTAACTCATAAATAAATTAAATCTATTTGATCCATAAAGTTTATTCAAACTGATGTCCATCGATCGCAATGCACTGATGACAACAAAATAGAAAACAGTCATACGCTTTGCTGAACAACTCTCGAGGTATCAACAACAGTTCCTCTTCGATCAACCTCATTAGTTCATCGTCTGTCGCAATGTTATGACAATAAACCTTCTCCTTCAAAAAGCCCCACAGAAAAAAGTCACAAACAGTCAAGTCTGGAGACCTTGGGGGCCAGTTCATGAAGCTGCTTCCACGACCTATCCAACGGTTAGAAAGATTTTGGTCAAAACTGCTTTGGTCACATTAGCATAATGCGGAGGAGCTCCATCCTGATGGAAAAAAACGTCTTTCATCTCAGGCTGAGAAAGATAAGGAACTATGTGATTGATTAAAACTGATGCATACCTTTCTCCAGTCATTGTTTGTAGGGATATGTCATCCGACAAAACACCATCCTTGGTAACAGCAGCCCAAACTGTTATACCTGTTGATTTTAATTTCTCTTCTTGTAAGATATGTGGATTTTTTGTGTTATAGTAATGACAATTATGCCTGTTTACAGTTCCTGTTCGATAAAATGTCGCTTCATCTGAAAACACGATTCCTTCATGCCATTTGCTATCTACGTCAGTCTTTTCAATTATTTTCGAACAAAATTCCAATCGTCTGTCAGGATCATCTTCAAGCAGTCCGTGAACTAAATGAGTTTTATAATGTTTGATTTTGTTCTTTTTGGCATACCTTTGGACAGATGACTTCGGTATCCCTGTAGCAGATTCCACCTTTCTTACTGAATTAGGCGTATTTGGAGATTCCATGAAAGCAGCACATACGATTTCTTCATTTTCTATGTTGGAAGATCTATTTTATTTTTTTTGTATTGACCCCGTTTCTAGTAGGATAGTCTTCCACTTATGAATAGATTTCCTTGACGGTGGAACTACACCTGGGTACCTTTCCCTAAAACACCTTATTGCTTCATAATCATTTTCAAAGGCAATAGCCCAGGAACAACATTTCACTTTTTGCTCAGTTGAAAACGGCATGGTACATAAGACACTTTACAATGCAACTTAATAACAAATGCCAATGTTTATTACCAAATATGTTCATTGTTGTGGATACATGCAGTCAGCTGATAGATTTAAAATAGTCTAAACAGCTGTAGCTGTTCCTATTCTAAATAAAAGTAGGTTTACTCTTAAAATACGATTGCTGATTTTGTTGTTTTTTTTTGTTTTTCCGCCATTTTGTTTGGATCAGTCAGAATTAACTGATACTCTGGGGTATTTCTTTTACATATGTGTTAGTCACGAGACTGTAGAATTTCAAGTCTGTAGTGTGCTCTATACGTCTGTCATATCAATTCAAAAATAGGGACCTCTTCGTGGGACACCCGGTATTTATTTTCAATATTATTTAACTCTTAAGTGGTCGCTTAGGTTTTTGTAACATAACTAGTCGCGTGTGGTGTTTCTGACACTTCAAATAAAAAATGACTTTAAAATGTCTTGTACATTTTTTTTTTGTATGATTTTAAAACTATTTATAGCTATTAAATTATTAAGATTATGTTTTTAAAATATTTTTGTTGTAACAAATTGCTTTTCACTCTCGAGAAAATAAACTCAAAAAGTCTGGATTTTTCGTTGAAAACAATTGAACAATTAATAAAAAAACATTTTCAAAAGAAAAAAGAGGTTTGCCTTAGATTTTGTTTCCTTACTCTTTAAATTATATACTACCTAGTGACACAATCTGTTATAGATAATCTTTATTTAGTACATATTATGTATAATCTTAAACAAAATATTACACAACTGGTCGCATGGGGGGTACAAAGCACCCTAGAGCAGTTTGACTTGACTGTGCGGATCGAAAACTCAGCAAAAACTAACAAGAATCGGTTTTTCAGTAGGCTCTTACACTCATTTGAATTTATGAAACGATGGGCAGGTGAGCCAACCTATCCTTGGAGATATAGAAAAAATTATCTGCCTGGGGTGTTTTGTACGCCCCGCGCGACCACTTAAGTATTAAAATTAATTGCAGGAACGCCAGATAAGTGGGATCCAATAGCTAAACCTCCTTCTGAATGTAAAATTGATTGTTGAATTTAAAGTAGTCTTGTTGAGTCTTTCGTTAGTGATGGTCAGGTTGTCCTTCAAAATGGCAATAGATGCTTTGATTTTACTGCAAAAAAGAGGGATCTACAAAAGAGTGAAATCGGATTCTAAACAATTAGTTTTTCTTTAGATTTAATTTATGGATTTGCCCCTAAGGACAACCAACACAGATGAGCAAACATAGAAGTAGGCCGTCACTACAGTCAGGAATAAAGATGGGTCTCAGTGCCTACGAGGCTATTCACGCAGTCTAGACTGGTACATGTTTCGCACCGCTATACTTTGGCCGAAAGAAGTATGTATCTATTAATGTTATTGTGTTGTGTCGTGTTTGAAATATTTTTATATTTCATTGTGACGACCTCTATTGAGTGAATTGACAGTGTTATGCGGCCTGATGATGAAATCATAGAGTTTTCGAAACCGCAGTTGCCGAGGTGAGTAATATAACACGAGTCGGTGTACATTAGGTACAACTCTTATTCAAAAGGACCAGTCCATTTGTTTCCTGTGGGGTGCTAGGTCAATTCCGAGTGGTGGTTAAAAAACAGAAGGAACTTATAGAAAGTATATTTGCAAATATATCTCATAAGCACTGTAGTCATGCTTTGGAAAAGACATCCAACAAAAGTCCATTATGTCAATGAATTGTTGAGGTAACACCCATTACGCGACCAGAAATCTATGTGGAATAGAAAGTTTTTCACTACAGATAACATTCTTCAACTCCTCGATTGTGTATAGTTAGGTGTTGATTTCGTACAAATATTCCCGCAAGTAGGTCAGATCCGAGAAGCGAAATGACTAGTTCAATTCAGCTTATTAGATCAGACAATGTGAAAACATCTGTCTGAGATAAATCATACCTGTACAGAGTTGAAGTGGGAACTAAATCACTGTTAATTTATCTTAGTTAATTTATTTCACATGTATAACTGTTACCTCAATGTTGCAATAACCAGTCGATAGTTGTGAGAGAACAACTCGATAACTGTTACCTGTTTCCATTTCCTGACACTTGCCAAGTAGATGTAGGTATCGGGAACTGTTAACGGTAAACAGGTCCCCTTAGTTCAGTTATATTACTGTCTCGTAAAAAGTTGATTAGGTCTCATCGCAGTGAAGGCTATAAAGGGTGCTTAGTAGTAAATTTCTTTGTTATTTTTATTCCCGCTTTTTAAATTTTAGTACATATATTGTTTATTTTATGCGGTGAAGTGTTTAAAAAAGTGTTAGGCCTATTTATTTTTTCAAAGGTAATACAAAGATGAATTATTTATCAGAAATCTTTTTTTTATAAATTTTGCTAATGTGATAATTTAAAAAAGTGGTTTACATGAACAGAAAAACAAATTAAGTTTTCGGCTGTTTTAAATAACTGATATTTCACAGAAAAGTTGTTATAAGTTTGACACCGCTGTAATAGATTTCTCAGTTAAGTGACAGCACTTTTAATGAAAAGTAAGTTACGTCTATCAGAGTGTGAGCGCTGTCCTGCTGAAAACAAATTAACGGTTACTTGGTAACTGAAATTCTGGCATGAAGTAATTCTTGCAATATTTTTGCGCCTTCAGTGATCATACTGGCTGCTTCTTTGAAGAAGTATAGGTGAATGATCTCACCTTTGCCTATTGACAACCAAACCACAACTTTCTGTCTGCTTTTCTTTTCTTGAAAGGCCTAGTATCTGATTTGTTGATTGTTAACAAACAGAAACTTTCTTGTATCAGAAACTGACGTAGTTTTTTCGTGAAACAACAAATGCGTCAGTTTTGTCCTTATTGACGTTCTCAACTCATGAACTGTCTGCAGTTTATAAAAGTTTTAGTTATGTTACTACACAAATCACGTTCTTAATGTTTTTTTATTGTTACTTAAAACTGGTTAGTAAAAAACGAATTAGTCTGAAGCATTCTAATAAAATTGTGTATTTCTTAAATTTTTTAGTAAGTTTTGATTATGGAAGATGTGGTTTTAGAGTTTGTACATTCATCAATGGAGGGTATTTTTTGAAGCAGTTAAACAAAATATTATATTTGAAAAATAGGCAAGTAATTACAACATCCAAGTGTTGAATATTATATCAACAAAGTTTGATACAGATTTATTTTCTTAAAATCTTTCCATAATGTGCTACTACCTAGATTAGTTCTGATGGCTACAAAGTTCACTTGGACTGTAAATACAACAAAACTGTTAATCTCCGAATATGAATTACATGAAAATTTTTACAACCCAAAACATGCAGAGTACCTATAAAAATAGATTTACAAAGGTTGAAGAGCACTGTGGCGACAAATTCAATATTTCTATAAAAATAGAAACAAAAGACAAGAACTTTATCAAAACATTGCAGATTCTATAAACATCGTGAAACTTAGTTGTACAGTTAAAGACATAAAATAAACGGTACCAGATAACTGCCACATACTTTCTCCCAGTTGAAACTTTATACCTTCCCAAGAGTACTGTAGCATAGGTGGTTGTTTAGAATTGCAAAAGTAGGACATACCAATGAAAATATTAGATGTATGTAACACACACATCCATATTAAGTTTCATATTGGTTTCAATCAAAATATTAAACATCAGTAAGCAAAATATCGTATTTAAATAACTGTGTATTGAAATTTAAATCAACCTATCAAGTAATATTTTATAATAATACTAAAATGTATTTCAAATTTATCCGTCTACAAAGAAACCTCACTGTATTTATGAAATGAAAAAAGAAACGATTAAAAACTCATTACAATCAAACACTTATTATTATTATTAAAACTATTTGATCAATTTCGAACAAATTTGCACCAATCGTGTCAATTAGGCCTGTATATATGCACGAACCAAGGTTTTGAAAATTTTTGAAGAACAACCTCCTTTTTGGCCAAAAACCGCAAAAAAATCAGTTATTATTATTATTATTACATAAACGAGAATTTTTAGAAAGATGCTGTTTTTTTGCATATGGTATGGTACATTAAGGGCTACAAATAAGCCAAATTTTATCAAAATCGTTAGAGCCGTTTTTGAGAAATTTAGATTTTTCTCGTTTTTTGGTCATTTTTGGGGGTAAGACCCCTTAAAAATCAAAAATTTGAAAAAATGGAAAAAAACCTGGAGATTTTCCAGAACTACACCTACATACCGAATTTCATCAAAATCGGACCGTTGGTATGGTCTCCAGCTCTGTACAAATCCTAACAGACACACGGACAGACATTACAAAAAAAAAAACATTTTGTTGGGTTCAGGGAGCACCAAAACAAATAATTCCACTAAAAATCCAAATTCGAAAATTTGGACGAAAACAATACTTTCTCCATCATTATACTACGTATAGGGAGGAGGAAGCAAAATAAAATAAATGGACTTAGCAGCCAATTTTTTACTTTCAAAAGAAGTGATAATAACGTGATAGCATTCAGAATAGTTGCACAAGTCCATCATCCATTTTAATTAGGTAATTCAACAAATTTAAAAAATCGAAAATAAACAATTCTGTAGTTTTGTTCAACAATGAAAAGCACCTTCTTTGACATAGATTTTTAACGCAGTGTAGTACAAGTCCAAAATGTTTTATAAAAGAATCACTCTTCAAATCTTTTATAATAGATGGATACCATCTTTTATAAAAAACATATTTTATAAAACATTTTACAGTGTTATACGGGCCTTACAAATAAATTATATAAATTTCAACACCTTTCTGATGCCAACATGGTTTACAAAAATATATAATTAACAATAGCCTATTACCTTATAACTCAAGAAATGGGCAGCAAAGAACAAGTTCTCAGTGTTTTTCTTGATCTTAAAACTGTATTAATTTTTAAATACTTAAAACAAAAATTGGAAATTTTGGATATAATTCCCCCCCCCCCCTAATTGGATTAAATCGCACATGACAAATAGGATTCAGCATTTTGAAGTGTAGGTAGCTAGAGTTTTGATGGTCCCTAGAGATCTGGGTTTGGTCCTACATTATTTTTCTTATATATAAATGATTTTCAACTTCAATCATTTTATAATACTTGATTAATTATATAATATTATATTATATGAATATTTGCTAGGGTCATTCATTTGGCAGATAACACAAACTTTCATTTTGCACAAGTATTTGCAAGTCAGGCCTACCTTAAAATAAATTCTAGTAAAACTAATTATATATTTGACCAAATACTTAACGCCCATGTATTGAAATTGGCATATAACGGAATAACGTATCACTACCTAAATTATGGCATTATTTTATGGTTACATTGGATTAATTTGCCGTTTATTCAGTTATAGTTTAAAGTACACTAGTTCTATAACTCATATTTAAACAAATCAATTTCACAAGACATTATATATTATTGATTGAATTTGTAAACATAAACAACCCCAAAGTATAATCATTGTATTTGGATAACCTAATAGAACTCCGAGCCAATGCAATATTTCGTTCCACTGGAAATTCGACGATAGTGGCGCTATCTATCGGGTAAACGACGGAAGCGGTGTGAAACCTTCCTAGCGCTACCTCGCGCCGCGATCATGCACTATTTTCCCGACAACCTTCTTTTTGGCACACAGCCCCCGTATACATGCATGCTCTATTTTATTATTCAAGATCTACGGTATAATCTACACTAGGTTTTGTTTAAGTATTACAGATGATGGGTGAAATCAGCTGTTTTATTATATTGTTACTCACGGTACGTACACTCGCTCTTACACACTTGCTATCGACCTATCGTACTACGTACCGGTACTTTGTTGAATAAATGAATGAAGAAAATATTGGGCAAATATTGAACCTTACTTTACAGTACACGCAATTCAAAATACGTGTAGATCCAAGAACCCAGGCCCAAAAACAGTAGTGAGTTCTGTCCAGATCGATCTGTTTCCCATTTAGGCTACAAGATTTTTAGGTACACTGTATACACCACTAAGCGGTTGAAACCACGTAAGTTATCCGTCAGTTTGTTACAACTCCTGAACATACGTGAAAATTAAAAATCTGGGTTGAGGTGCATTTCACCCCATTATAGAGGCAAAATAATTTTTACCGAATACCACATTCAACCGTTGCCTGTTGGACAACTGGAATAATTATTATTTATGTGAACGCGGCTAGGTTTGCGTGAATGTGGTGCTGCTCTCTTGCGGAAAATAAACAAACCATCTAGTAGATCAGGAGTACTAACTGAATATAGTACTTAAATAATTTCAACCCGGTTCTATGATCTCCTACCCGACAAGTTCCAGATAGAGCTATCCTCACGATAAATCAAAAAAAGGTGTCCTACGAACTGCCGATAGTCCGTTATTGGCTACCTTACCGATAAAATTATCGGCGACTTGAAGCACCTGATAACAAGTTGTCCGCCAGAAAAAGTATGGAATAGTTTAGAACTGTGATGATTGTAAATTAGGCCTATGCTTATTTACAAAGATTTTATTGACATTTTTGGTTAAGATGACGATGAATAAATGGTGCAATTGATTGCCCAGTCGAGAAATAATAAAGTCTTCAGAGACAAGGTTTGAAATTTGGATTTTTGGTACGATAAAGTATTTTTGTTGCGACTGTCCTTAGTCCTTATATCACTTATCATTATTGGGTTGAGAAGCTTTACAATCCTGAAATTGTACCAACGTGTCGAACAGAATATTCGCCGGGAAGGAAACCTTGTCGTTTAAGAGATGTTTATTTTTTGTTTTTGCCGCTTTATAAATAGCAAACTCTTCTCATGAGTCCATATAGCGGCCTTTTTTTACATTCGTGTAGTATGTCCATGTTTTGGGGAAAATCTGTATAGCCACGGTCGTTATTTACTAGATGTTCTGCGAAATTATAAATTACAGTCCCCTGGCTTCTTTTTGGTAAGTGTTCCTTAAATTTTTTTTATAAAAGGTTGAACAACACCTTGAGGGGATCCGCCACCAGTTAGACAGATTTTTAGATTTTTTTTGATAAATGAAATTTTGATCACCAAAACTGTTTCAAATTAACCTAAAAACCATAAATATGTATGTAAAAACTCATATTTTCTTCCTTAAAGTACATTTAATTTCATTTTTCCGTTTTTACAACTGTTTTTTATTTTTTAAACTTTTGAAAAATGTTTTATTTGTTGATGGATCTTATTATTATTTTTTTAAAAAATTGTTCGTTATGATTAAAGGATTTTCCCCCGTCATTTTAACTAGTGCAACACAAATAGGAAATTATTTACCCTCGTTTACGTAAAAAAACCATTTTAAAATTTTTATTTTGAAATAAACATTTTTTAACCTATGAAAAAATTATTGTAAAAGCTCTCTATACCAAAAAATCATCACTACAGTATAAAGATACACTGGTAAAAATTTCAGTCAATTATTCAACATCATGTGCTGAAAAACGGGGGAAAACTCAATTTTCGGGAATCGGCTTACAAAGTTGAGCTAACACAAACGCACTGAGTAAATTTACCTATTTTAAAACTGACCAGCTCCATATTCTTTTCTTCGCTGAGTTTGTCTTTCCTGTTTTCTGTACTCTTGGTATACAGGGTGTCCCCGAACTCTGGTGAAATCTCTCGCCAGCTATCTCTAACGAAGCATTTCCAGACCTATGCATAATATGAACATTTTTATTATTTTTTGCTAGTGGAATCAGCTCAGAAAGTGCTCGAAACATTATGCAAAAAACTTATTAGTTTAGCCATTGTATTTGGATATTTATTATTCATGATCTATGGTTTAGCTCATAATAACTTTAAAATATTTTGTTTCTAGAGTAATTCTGGGTATTGTTGACAACTACCAAGAAATACATTTTCCCTTTTTTTTTGTCAATATCTCTATTATTCTTTGAGCTACAGACAAAATAAAAAAACAATTGTGTTTGCCATTAAAAAAGTTAACTTTTTTGTCTCTTGTAAATTTTTTGTAAAGTTAGCGGATTTCGAGATATTTGATATTAAAAATTATAAACGGTCGCCATTTTGAAAATATTTAAAATAATGTTCTAATTTTTTGTACAGTGATAAAAGGTTACGCAACAAATAGGTATACAAAGCTTGAGCTCAATATCTTTTCTACTTTAAAAAATATTAAGTATTTTGTAAAAAACACATACAGACAGACGAAAAAATAAGCAAGGTAGACCCATGTTTATATTGTGAAATATGTTTGTCTGGATCCCAGGAACATATCCACAAAAGGGGTCCAGAGAGTTCGGGGACACCCTGTATATTGGTTTTCTAGCTTTGCATATTCGCAGGCGTGTCGAGTCTTTCTGCTTGGGTAGTTGTACAGTTGACACAGCACGAGATAAACCTGTTGTTTTTAGTAGCTTCGTCATGGTAAATAAATTGCCTTCATTGTATGTACACTGATTCCTTCAGCAACCCCAGCCTCTATTTTTAGTTTTGATGTGAATGTGGTTTTTTTACACTTGACTTATTCCAAATAACGCCATGTAAAGCTTCATTAGCGTTTTGAGTTTTTCTTTTAGAGCAGCGTTTCAGTAACTCATCTTTTCAAAGCCCTAGTTTGGTTTAGAATTGATTTTTTTTATAGAGCCTCTCACTCTACCCATTTCTGGAATAACAAAACACACTGCTGATGCACAATACAAGTGACTGCACAATGTCTAATCCCACAAGTAAATCACGCGCGACCCACCACTGTTACATGAACATGAAGTACTCACATAAAACACTTTTAGCACTAAATAATTATATCATTCATTCGCTACTAAATACAAATAATTCGACCACGCAGCTGGACCGCTGACGTGAGTTGAACAAATTTCCAAAATAAGGTTTACAGGCCTAGCCTATGTTTTAGGGTTTCAACCAACAATTTTTGAAATAGGTCTATTTACGACGGTGCTCAATAGCTGCAAAATGGTTCGCACGCCATTCCGCACATTGGGAGTATCTTCAATACACAAATCATAGCGTGCTTCGCACTCCAATCCCCGTATTGGGAGTGTCTTCAATACACAATGCATTGCGTGCTTCGCACGCCAATCCCACGGTGGAATCCACCACATGGCTTTGAACAGGGTACTTCAATGGTATTTTACGTTTTGATCGATTTTGTTGGAACCAAGCGAGCTATAAGGTCGCGTAAAAAAACAAAATGTGCAGAATAACATCCTAAATTTATATTTGTAGAAAAAAACGCAAAAACTTCATTCTCGTAGGAAAAATCTCAAAACATAGTTACTTCCGGACAAAAAACGTGCTTCTGGTTGGTGGATTTTTTTGGCTAACGAACTCGTCCGAGCGACGTAGACAACCAACATGTGTATCAAATTTTAACCAAGTCGGACTTAAACTGCGTCCGTTAGAGTGCGCACACATACATACATAAATATATATATATGTAAGATTTTTAAAGACACCCCAAAACGTGTTCTGGGGACCATGATCATTGCTTATTTGCTACTCCCGACCTTGGGTCTTACCATAAGGGCCACTGCAATAGCTCATTTTTCCTATAGAAATTCGCTAACAATGACAAAATACAGCAGTAATCATAACCTCAACAATCAGGTCACAATGAATGTCATCAATGTCAGCTGTCTGTACAATCAGCTGATGTTGTGTCCTTACAACATTTCATATTTTATAATCTGGTAAAAATGTATATAATTATATGAATTTTAATACATGCAATAGTTGGTCTTAGAACTAAATGTAGGATAAAAATGTATGTGGGATTTATTTCATTCTTGTGATCTGAATATGGGTACATAGGATACCCGAAACCGCGGTAATCACCAAGTGGTTTTAGGATCGGATATAAGACCAAAACACAGATATTGTACCTAGTTAATTAATTGATAATATTCTCCAATCCGTGGGCTAACATGTTGCAAATTATAACTTACTTTTGAAGTGCCCTGTATAATTAATCAACCATCAACGCTTCTCAAAAACATGTAAGCAAAACTCTCTCTTCTACCGTAATGTTACCCAATATTTCACACGCGTCGAGATTTTCCCGCCGAGAAAACTAATCTAAACCTCATAAAGTATGAATTTCTATTTCTTTCGGCCCTGTTATATATTCAACGCGTTCTGTAAGATATATATTCTCGTTTGGGTTCTACATGGGTTCCGAAATAACATGTGCTTCTCCACCTAAATAACAATCACCTTAAAAATATAGACAAATATATAATCATTCGACCACGCAGCTGAACCGCTGACGTGAGTTGAGCGAATTTACAAAATTAGGTTTATATGTTTTAGGGTTTGTACAACGATACCCATAAACCCTAAGAGATCTTTAATTTGATGTACAACTCGACCTGTGCTCCTATTTAAGATTTTCCTCAAACTCCTTGCTGGTCGTTCCCCTAAGGTGATACAAAAATTATTGTAATTCCTTAAACATTTTTTTTTTAGTAGAGAAACGAAATCAAGTTTTGTTACGCAATCTGCAATGGTTACAAGTACAACCCGGTTCACACGCTTTTGAGATACTTTGTATAAATAAAGTTTATAATGACACCCAAAATGTGTTCTGGGGACCATGATCGGTGCTCATTTACCACTCCCAACCTTAGGTCTCACCATAAGGGTCACTGCAATAGCTAATCTTTCCTGTGGAAATTCACTAATAATTTACTTTTACTCAAATTAAAAACAAAAAAAATATACAGGCTGTAAAAAAAAACCTTTCTGGACTTTGGGATATGATTCCTCATACAAAAAGGAAGAAAAAGTACAAATATGGAGGGATGTCCTAAAACGTTCAGTTTTCCAGATATCCGCCATTTTGTTTTGTGTAGAAAATAATTCATATCTAGAGAATGGTTTGATTAATTGAGTTCAAACTTGGTATGGAGTTTAACCTAACAATATATATCTCAAGATAAACAAGCGATTAAATCCAATCATGCTTTTTAAAATGACGGCTGTTTGAAATTTTCAAACCTAAGTTACTAAAATACCGTACATTTTAAGAAAAAATGTCAAGGCACATTTTTTGTAGCCCTTTTGATTCCCTATTGGATGGTGCAACTGTCAAAACAATCGGATGAAGGATAATAGCTAAGTTAAAGATAATGACAGCAAATGTACATACAATATTGTAGTATTTGCTGTGTTGGTATAGGATGCCGGGTTGAACAAACCAATTATTACACATAACTTGACCTTGCTGCATGAAATTATGGACAGCTTCGCTTCCCTCGCAGTGGTAGGCATTGGATCTGAAGCTGTACCACGCGGATTTGAACCGGTTACTTTTAAGGTATTTTACGGTTCGATCGATTTTGGGAGAACCAGATGGGCTATAATTTCGTAAAAAAAAAATTATGTAGCAATGCAGCATAACCTTATATAATATATATATATATATGATTTTTAATGACACCCCAAAACGTGTTCTGGGGACCATGATCGATGCTAATTTGCTACTCCCGACTTTGGGTCTTACCATAAGGGCCACTGCAATAGCTCATTTTTCCTATGGACATTCGCTAATAACTAGCAACCTTAAGTTTTTTGATCGGAAGAAACTATTTTTTTTTAGATATTTCCTAATTATTTTTTAAGAGTTTTTTCTAAAAATATAAATGTAGGATGTTATTCTGCACATTTTGTTTTTTTAAGCGACCTTATAGCTCGATTGGTTCCCCCAAAATCGATCAAAACGTAATATACCATAGAAGTACCCGGTTCAACTCCATGTGGTGGATTTTACCGTGGGGTTGGCGTGCGAAGCACGCAATGCATTGTATATTGAAGATGCTTCCAATACGGGAGTTGGCGTGCGAAGCACGCAATGCTTTTTGTATTGAAGATCCTCCCAATAAGCGGAATGGCGTGCGATGTACGCAATGCTTTGTGTCTTGAAGATACTCCCAATATGCGGAATGGCGTGCGATCATTTTGCAGCTATTCAGCACCGTCGTGACTAGACCTATTTCCCAAATTGTTGGTTGAAACCCTAAAACATAGGCCTATAAACTTAATTTTGGAAATTTGCTCAACTCACGTCAGCGGTTCAGCTGCGTGGTCGAATTATGTTTACCTTATTTGGTCACCCTGATCAGAAAGGCTTGGTCGTAGGTAACCGTTTGAAATGAGCAAGTAAGATTAGCATTTCTAGTACTATTTACGATGTGATAAACATTCCTCAAATTATTGGTAAATTTCAGTATATTCCTCAATCCTTTCTTGAGGCGATACGGCAACCTTTGGGGACATCTGCGAGAAAAGTTGCGACAGTACTTGCGCAGGCGATGTCTCATAGTGTAAACATAGCTGCAAGTTGTCCTGCGAGCTCTCGCGCGCGCTAGTGTTACTGGTAGTTGCGTCAGTTTGTACAAAAGCGCTTTACACGTGACAGCATTCGATGCAATTTTAACTCGCGCAAGCAGTTCCTCCCATGCCAAGGTCAGTTGGTTCTTGGTTTGTAATCATACCACAAAGCAGACGAGTTAAAACTGCAAAACTGCTGCTGCGCTTGTAGTAGTGGATATTGGTTACGAATAGAAGAAGAGGACAATCTGGGCTATAGAATGGATTGTCAGGAGTCGAGATATTGGAGCGTGTTTTGATTCGATTCCTACAATCCTTCAATGTTACGTTCCATAGTATTTGGTTTTCTTCATACAATGAAATTTGTTTTCTAGTCTCCAAATCTGACCATCTCTTACTGTCATCCGTAGAAGTTTTGGCAGTACGATCAGTGGTCAGTTCTATAGTATCTTCAGCCATCAACAGCATCAGGAAACGCACAACCACGTTGTAGAACGTTACTACAGCAAATTATTGGGGGGGGGGGGGGGGGGCAAAATCTAATTCTTTCCCAACTTTTGTGTGGGTTTTCCAAACTCGCAGAAGGGGACCCTGAGTTATTTTGTGTGGAATAAATCCCAGTGAAGATGGGCGCTGAAGGCTCATCCTCAGATTTTTACTTTCTCCACCCTATACGTAGTATATGGAGAAAGTATTGTTTTCGTAAAAATGTTCGAATTTGAATTTTCTGTTGAATTATCTGTGTTGGTGCTCCCAGAACCCCAAAAAATGGTTTAGTGCAATTATCTGTGTGGTGCTCCCTGAACCCAAAAATATTTTTAGTGGAATTTTTTGTTTTGGTGCTCCCTGAACCCAAAAAAGTGTTTTTAGAGTGGTGTCTGTCTGTCAGTCTGTCTGTATGTATACACGACCAGAGAGGACACTATTGGTCCGATTTTCATGAAATTTGGTATGTAGGTACTAAACCCTAATATCTCCAGGAGTTTTTTCATTTTTTGGAATTTTTAATTTTTAAGGGTAATTTACCCCTAAAAACCCATAAAAAACGACAAAAATGCAAATTTCTCAAAAACGGCTCTAACGATTTTGATCAAATTTTCAGTATTTATAGTGCTTAAGATGCCAAACAAAATGACACCACCCACTTTTATCAAAACTTTGGCGTTTTATAATTATGGGGAAATGTTTAAAAATAAACAAGTTTATGTTGTCAATCTAGCATCGCGGAGGCGGCCGCACGGTGTAGCACCATGGTAGCGATCACGGCCAGTTATTCAAGGGTCGCGCGATCGAATCCCGCCTAGGACAATAATTTTTTTATACGATTGACGTAGGTAGAATATTATTTTTTTGTTTTGTTCTAAATAGTAATAAATAAAATGATTGAAAACAATATTATTTTGACTACAGTAAGTTGGGAGAAAGTTTGTGTCAGTTAACTGATACCGATTATTTTTAAATGGATTTTTCTAAGTAGGGTTTTTAACACTGCAGGTGCTATATTGAGTGCTTTAAGAGTTTTTAATATTTTACAAGAATTTTAACATGTTCATCACATTATTGAAAAACATTCCCCATATTTCCCCCACCATTTTCTCTTCCCCAAAATTGGCCGCGAATTTTAAAATTTCCCCATTTTGTTGAAAAACCTAATTTGGCAACACTGGTCTGGGGGCCTGGAGCAGTGCATGGCATGTCAGTGACTTTCAGTGTTGCCACAATAACAAGGGTTGGAACTAAATTTCCCTGAACATCATTTAAAAGAAGACAATGCATTTATTTGGTACAGAAATTTTGAATTTGTCCAACATTTTTGGATTGTAAAGTATAACTTGCTTGTTATTTGTGAATGTTGGTAATTAACAACAAGTTGGAGTTTTTGAGGGGTTTTACGTGAAATTTAATCATCCAAAACCTATAGTGACGTTCCTGACAACCACTCACTAGCCCAACTTGCACAAAACTGTCGGTAAATATCTCCCACTGTTTGATCGGGCGACAGTGCGAGGGCGATACATTCCTTTAGTGTTTAGACCTGCAAGCTTAAGTGTCAGACACTCCCGCATCACTACTCGCGATAGCATTTGCGACACTGCTCGCCGCGCCGATCAGTTTACATTTGCAAATTTGACTGTCAGACAGAAAACTCGCCCAATTTATCACACGTGTAAACCCAGTAAATGCGCATCTTTTACGTAATATTACTTATTTGCCCTCGTGCAATAATGGCCGAAAATACCTTAAAGCAAAACTATCAAACTTTTTTTTTGCATTTTCGACCCCTTAGTTATTTTACACGACCACGCTCATGCGCTATACTATTTCGATACTCACAGACGTACGTATACTACGAGTTAATGTTTGACTTGTTATTTTAAAGGAATGTCTTTTTTGTGTAACTCAGAAGTTTTAAAATTCACACCGAAAAAGAACACATTTAATAAAAACATATTTTAATGAAAGGTTTAAGATTATCTGAGAGAAATTAAGGCCATCAAAATAGAATCTAGAAAACCAAATTTCAAGTCTAATTCACACGAAAACTATTGGGTTTATCAAAACAAAAACGCAAACAATAAAAAGGCCTTTAAATTTCTTGAGATCGAAAATGCAATAGAAAACAATTCGACCACGCAGCTGAACCGCTGACGTGAGTTGAGCGAATTTCCAAAATTAAATTTTACTATGTTTTTGGGTTTCAAGCAACTATTTGGGAAATTGATCTACCCACAAAGGTGCTGCCAGCATGTACAAAATATATTGCCATCGGTCACCACGGTAAAAGCCGTGGATTTAATTCTGGTACTTTTACGGTATTTTACGTTTTGATTGTTTTTCGGGGAACCAGATGGGCTATAAGGTCGCGTAAAAAACAAAATGTACAGAATTATTTCGTATGTCTATTTTTTAACTTCCCGCTACCAATAAAGGGAAGTTATTGATTTCGATCCGATTTTCGAAAGTCGAGTTTTCATTAAATCTCCACGTTTTGAGGTCCCAGGAAGCCATTCTGACTATTCCCGCCGAGATGTCCGACCGTGTGTGTGTGTGTGTGTGTGTGTGTGTGTGTGTGTGCGTGTGCGTGTGGCAGGTGGTGTATACGAGGACATTGGGTTGAATTTTCACCGTGTATCCGAGGACATTTTTGCATCCGAGGACATTTTTA
>JAGFPH010000055.1:87773-124708 GCA_018207615.1 Philaenus spumarius | reverse complement strand
TGTCCTCGGATACAAATTTCATTAGATTCTTCTATAACTTCCCTTTTCAGGTTGCCTCATGCAAAAAACCCATTTCCTTTTAATGTCCTCAGATGCCTCCCTACGTCGAATCTGTAGTTCAGCGTTTGACCATTTGGCGCGCTGCAGTCGTGGCGAAAACACACCGTGTTTGTTCGACCACCTTTCTCGCAGTATCCGAGGTCGCCCGTTCGTCGTTTTTAAACACACAAGTGTGTTATGAATATTATTTTGTATGCATTATCTGAGGACTGAATGCGTCTATTTACTTCTTCCTGCTTCCTGTTGTATCCATTATTGCCAAGTTGTATCCATTGCTGCCAAGTCTCTTCAATCTCTAAATAACCGATAGTGCGTCTGGAACGAGCTATGTCACCTAGTTAACGTGTTTCGAGTGCGTTGTACACGGTGTATCTGAGGACATCACTTTAAGTTTAGTATTTTACTTTTACTTTTTTGACAATTACTGCACATGTTACAGGAACTAAACAAACTTACAAAGTAAACTAAAAATGTTACCATAAGTTTTACAAAACTTTCCAATAACTTTTTTCTGTATAATAAATTGGTATTATATTATTTATTCACCTTGTGTAATATTTAATTACTACATGTTCAGTTTAAAAGACTAGGGCAGCCGTTCTCCTGGGTGTTCAAGAAACCTTTTAAGACTTTAAGATATGACTATAATAGCTTGTATATAACGGCCTTCAGGCCTGGCCTGGCCCACCGGAACACCGGTGCGCCCCTTGGCTGGAAAATCTTTAGAAAAATAAAAGTGATGTATTGTATTAAATATTTTAATCTAATTAATTATTGCGACTATCAAAACCCTTCCTTGGCTTGGTTAGAGGAAAATATTGTTCTGCTTGGCCCACGTAGTACAGAAAATCTGCCAACTACGCTCATTTACTGGTGATGGTGATGCAATGAATATACAATTAGCAAATCTCAGTTCCCAGGAAAACTGACCACTAACAAACGACGGACAAACACCCTAGACTAGACGAAGATGGGCGGACATAATTTTAGCCATTAGCCTAGTTTATAAAAACACAAAATATGTTTCCAAAAAGGCAGAAAAGAAGCTTAATTTAAACTAAAATTAATATAATACGATTGTCGAAAAGGATATTTTAAATAACATTGACAACTATATGAGACCTCCTCAGAAATAAAAATTGTATTAGAGGTTTTAAATTTTTTTAAATATCGAAGAACAAATCTTAATTTATACAAATCAGTTTATCATTACACGACCTCAAGAAAATCTAAATTGTTGGAGTAAGAAACAAAATGAACATTATTTACCTAAAATTGTTTATTTTTTCCTGATAAAAATTTTGTGGCAGCTCAGTTGTTACTTGGTTGACAGATAGAAAAGTGATAAACCTTCTAGTTTTCTTAAAAACACAGACATGCCGCTAATTGTAATTAGTCATAAATCGTTAAGACTGTCATTTCCATAGGCAACGTACTTTGAGTAAACTAATCAACATCCGGATGAGTCTGCGAAATCCACCCGCCATTGATTCCTCGCTTACTTTACTGGGACCAAATGGTAACCGATTAGGACTTTCGTAGCCTATAAATAAACAAATTATTGATTTTCTAAGTAATTTCTGTATATTGTTTTACAAATAGATATGATGTTAAGAGTGAAGATTTGCATAAAACTATGGGTATACTTACTCTTTTATTTAATATATTTAAGCTTAAAAAGCCTAAAAAATCATGAATTTGCAGAGATATTTCGGTACTAATCGGTTAACGGGGAGGCCACTCATTTAAAGACTGTTGGAAAGCTTGCAATACTAAACAGACTAAGTTCTAACAAATTCTGAAATATTATTGAAATTAGGCGGAAAGAACTGTTTTGGCGGGTAAAATGTCAATATATTTTAGAGCCTTATATTAAGGTAACGAAACATCGTAGAGAGAAAAACAAAATATAAAATTATTTGTCTATCAGTCGTCTATAATGATCAATCTACAAAATTCACAAAAGTATAAAA
This sequence comes from Philaenus spumarius, assembly GCA_018207615.1. Classification (NCBI taxonomy): domain Eukaryota; kingdom Metazoa; phylum Arthropoda; class Insecta; order Hemiptera; family Aphrophoridae; genus Philaenus; species Philaenus spumarius. The sequence goes on along the minus strand of JAGFPH010000055.1, from coordinate 122,675 downwards.
TTACAAAAAATTTTGTTTTTGTAGTAAAATATAAAACCAATTTTTCTCGCCCCTCCTTAAACCTACAACACACACTGTGCAATATTACTACAGATTTACTAAGTTCCAACAAATTCTGAGATATTATTGAAATTCGTTTAAAAATACGCTCATTAGGCCGAAATCACTGTTTTGGTGGGTAAAATGTCAATATATTTTATTTAAAGGTAAAATGTGACTGCTCACAACACATATATTAAGCATACAACGTAGTGGAAAACCTAATATACTTTCTTTTGCTATATACTTAGCCTGTCATGTTTATGAGTGTGCCAGCACTGTTTTTTGTTTTCAAATTTATAGGCTATTACTTTCAAAATAGGGGGGGGGGGGGGTGTAATTTAGCAAAGTTTTCGAGAAAATATTGAAAGCTGCATATTATATATAAGCAAATATAAAATAGTAAAATATCGTTTTGTTGTACCTATATTTGGTACCTACAATTCATAGTAAAAGTTATAATATAATTCATAGTAAAATCATATTATTATGTCAATGAAAGCATCGTTTAAGAAGTATTTCACAATTGGATTACACCACAATGCCGAAAATGTTAATGAGTTTTTAGATAAAAGAAAAGTTAGAAGCCATTTAACTAAAGTAGCCTGATAACATTTTTAGGACAATACATAAATGTGAAAATTAAGTTGCTGACTTTTTTACATTTTTCTAACAATCTTCTTTTTCCTAATTAATGTATTTGAATTTGCAATTTCATGGTATGAATAACTGTACCTTATACGGTGTATTCAGTGGTAATTGTTAAGTGTTGCCACAGCAGCAAAAATGTCACATTACGTACTGTTTACTTACTTGTTAATAAAAATAAGTGGTAGAGCTAGTGCGTTTCTTCGTGAAGCCTGGATAGTGTAAGACGCGAAGAGGAGTGGGGAATCCCAGATCGGGAGGAGAAGTTTAAATCAAAGCTCAAGTGAACTATTAGTCTGACAAAAAATATTTGGGTGTTATTGGTGGTATTTAAACGGCAGTTTCTAAATTTCAAACTGATTATAAATCAAAGTTTCGTAAAATTGCTTCTTACTATATATGATAACCTTACCATTAAAACAAATTACGTTTAATTTTATGAATACCACTCCTATGATTCTTCATTATACCGCTTATCTTTAAAAATAATTCTACACTCACTTTTAATTTATTAAATAATACGTTTAGTAATAATAGCACACACCTACAAATAAAAAACTCAATAAATTAATAATGAACCAATCTAACTGCCAATGTTAAATATTTTGGAGATTTTGCAAGCATATTTCCTAAAAATTATAAAAAATAGTAATTGTATTCGAATCCAAAAGGTTCCATAGCTTTTTTATAAAAAAAAGTCCAAAGAATATAAGTATAAAAAAAAATTAATTGATGTAAAATTGTAAAAGTTATTAGCTCAGGAATTAAAAGAATGTTCAATTGACGAAAATAAAATCAAACTTCAGGTCTACACAAAAACCTTAAATGTTTGTAATTTTTTTCAAAATATACAAAAGTTTTGTAATTTAGTTGTAAATTAAAGTGTATAAAAATATAATATATCAATTTCATTTTTTTTTCACAAAACAACCGTTTTAATGTTTCTACTACAAGACCACTAACAAAGGCACACATACAGTATAGTATTTTGAAAATGGAATTACGAATATATACTTTACTCTCACACACGCAACCCATACGGAAGATTCAAATTTTGTCCTATTCTAAAATATTGTATTTTCTAACGGTCAAACCAGTTCTGGGTGCTTTAGCTGACTGTAGAATGACTATATTTCATGAAAAAAATCTAATAGCCTCCTAACACTAAAAATAAGGTTTACCTTATATCAATCGAGAGTATAGAATTTCCTCTTTACATCGATATAAAGAACTTTAAACAAATATCTCTGATTTTACATCATAATTATGTCAATTAAAAAATGGCTTACTTATTGGTTGAAAACTGTCTAATTTCAAGGGTTTCTAGAATTATACGCCTATCTAAGAAAATATGAGAGTGACGAATGATTAGTTGGCAGTTTTAAAAAGTGCAAATAATGACGAATCTAATGGTGTCCAGAAATTCCTATTTAAAACAAGTTTGTCTGGATTTTATGATTCTTAGAAAAGAACGAAGTTGCGCGCTATTTCTGTTCGTTTTCTTGCGTGCCGTTAACTGTGTATACAACTACAATCTTAATACGATGATTACACATGTAAGTAAACGTTTTAGAAAACATTTGTAAATACAAAAATTGAAGTTTGAAACATTTACTTTCCAACGGTTCCTACTTTATTTAGATTGGATGATTTTTAGGTTGTCAAAGATTCAGAACAAGTGAGACTATTGTATTGAATGGTCTGCAATTGTGAGACTACTACATATAGTAGTCTGGCAGTTAGAGGGTTTAACTATATATTTACAACTCGTAAAACAAAATATTTGGCAACAAATTCACTACAGTATACGAGTAATCAAAATGTTTATAGAAATGCGCGTAACCGCGATGTTACTTGGTCGTAGGGTTGCTGCCGCAGGAACCAAAAAAATGCGGGTATTTATGCAAATACAATAGACGACAACTAGATTAAGCCACATACCAACTTTCATCAGTCAGCATGTTATAAAATTTTACTTATTCACCTTAAGAATAACATTAAAACTAAATCTGTAGGTTTGCTGACATGGGGACAGAAAAAATAGATGTGTTTATGCAAATATCAATAGATCTCAACTAGATAAACCAGCATACCAAGTTTCATAAGTATATGTTCAACATAAGCAAGATATCAAATTTGTACTTATTTACCATAAGAATAACATAGGATAACGTACTGTGTTTAGCATTTTCAATATCTCAGTAACCAATTGTTATAGAGCTAAGATCAAAACACCAAATTGTTTATTTTTTATATTTGAAATTATGGGGCAAATTAAAATTTGATTTCTAAACATTTTAGATATGAAAAGTCAGAAAACCCATTTTTTGGGTACAAACCCCCCCGCAAAACCCCCCTTCCGGTAGTGCAATCTATCTGGGTTTCAAACTTAACCAACTAGATGCTACGTTACACGTTTGTACCAAATTTTATCAAGATCGGACCTATTTTACGAGAGTTATTGTGCCTACGGCACACACACACAAATAAATTGTCTAACGAATTGTGTTTTTCGCATCTGGCGAACTCAAAACGATGGTAATGGGCTTAGATCTTACCATGCCACCTACGGTAATAGCTTCTTCCCTATAGAGGAAATTCGCTTAAACAATGACACAAATGTTTAGATTTAAAAAATCAAAGATACACTAAATTTACACTTCCTCCTATGCTAATCCGTTCGTCTGCAATTCAGTTCAGAAATAACGTGAGCAGTACCGCGATTGAACAGATCGTGCAAGAGATTAAGAGAGTCTGTACTCTATTATGGGAATGGGATGGCAAAAATCAGTCCACAAAACAAACTGAGAAAAAATTGAGCGACAACACAACTGTTGAACAATAGGGATTGACCGGAAGTGCAAATAAGGAGGGTACAATGACCCTTGACGACCTTGAAGGTAGGGGCGAGGCACTGATAACACTTGCCGCACGACAACACTGATATTACTAATTCGACAATCTGCGACGCATAATGCCTTGACACAATCAATAATAAAATGGGAAGATCTATTCATCGTTATTAAATTATCTTATCTTCTAAAGCGAGAGATAATTGTTTGTCTGCTAAATGGATCTGGAATCTCCGTCTAAGGAGTTTTGATTTTTTGATTTTATATTAGGCTTTTGGCCACGAGAAATCGATTGGAAATGGTCACCAGTCTGGGAAAATTCGTTTTCTACGTCTTTTTATTAAATTAAAAAGTGAAATTTGTCCATTTTAAACAATACAAAGCACAGCTGATGCAAATGTTTTCAATGCCATTACAATAATCATCTGCTTTCTTTTAAACTGTATATTTTATTAGAGGTTGTATCTATTTATAGTTACCATGGCAACGAATACATAATAAACATATACCCTTTATTTAGTTGTTTAATGTTATAGGCCTAACCTAAACGATGTTCACGGAAATTTGCAATAATAGTAGTTATTGACGTGAGCGAACTAGGCCCTAGGAATAAATCGATATTGAAATAATACTTTAATTTAGGCCTGACTTATTTCTGAGGCATAGCGTTGAGATTGTGGTTAATCCTTTAAACTGTATTTTTATTACAGGTAAGCCTAATGTTGTATATACCCTTTATTTAGTTGTTTAATGTTATAGGCCTAACCTCAAAACTCAATAATCCAATATTTATTATTGAAATCATAGCCCTGCTTATAATCGAGCTTTAGCTCGGTCTCCAGGTACTTGTCTCTAAAATGGGGGTTTTAAAAATAGTATAACAGAATTAATAATTTCTAGCTAAATACACTGTCCTCGTAAACACTTGAAAAATAATGGTCCTCGGATAACCATTCACACTAACATGTCCTCGTATACAAAACACACTGTCCTCGTGTGCATTTTGAAATCTCATGGTCCTCGGATGCAAACACAAAATCTTTAAATAATTGAAATAATAAGTGTGTTTAGTATGAACTCTGTTTCTTTATTTAAGCTGATAATATATTACTAGAATCTAAATTTAAAAAGTTATATTTAACCGGTGTCCTCGGATAGCCACGAGAAGGTAAAGTCCTCAGAAAGGGTGCCGGCCACGTACGTGTGTGTGTGTGTGTGTGTGTGTGTGTGTGTGTGTGTGTGTGTGTGGATGTATGTGTGTAAATAAATTTTTGTCGTACAGTTTCTCAAAAACGAATCAACCGATTGAATTCTACGACATGTCATTCGAAAGGGTGTATCAAAACTTAGATCTGATTAGATTTGAGAGTTAATCCATCGAGCCAATCCGAAGAAATTTAAAAAAATAACCTAAAATTTTTTTGGAATTTTTATGTTTTTAAAAAATAACTTTAAAGCGTGCGAAAAAATCATAATAAAACCACGTATACATTTTTTGTGCTTAAAAAACTGCGTCGACTGCTTTTTTGAAAATGAAAATCGCACGATGCATTCAAAAGTTATCGTTGTTTAAAAATTCACAAATTTTCGTTTTTTGGTATTTTTTGGTATTTTTTTAACATATCTTCCAGATTTCTCAACCAATCAATATAAACCTGTACATTTTATTTTTGTGCTTTAAAAACTGCGTAGAATGCTTTTTTTTAAATGAAAATCGAACGACGCATTCAAAAGTTATCGTTGTTTAAAAATTCACAAATTTTCGTTTTTTGGTATTTGAACAAATAAACTTATTTTTAAGCGTTTAAAATTCAAACTAAGCTGGAAGTTCTAGGGTTGGCCTGCACGGTCAACCAATTTCCAGATTTTTTTTAAAGAAAACTTAAAAAAAAATTAATTCTAGTACGAAAAATCTCAACATTTTTTTACTACCGGTCAAAAATGTGGTCTACTTGTGGTCAATTAAAATGAGTCCGTTAGAGTGCGCACACATATATACATAAATATATGCATACATATTTATATATGTTTTTTAATGACACCCCAAAACGTGTTCTGGGGACCATGATCGATGCTCATTTGCTACTCCCGACCTTGGGTCTTACCATAAGGGCCACTGCAATAGCACATTTTTCCTATGGAAATTCGCTAAAAATGGAACACTTTTTAGAGACTTCGGGTGGTGTTTTTTTTAAATACTAAAAAATGTGACGTTCTTGTCACGCACGTCACGTTGCTGTCACGCTAGAAAGCTCAAAAGCTTTTCAACGTGAGAACGTGAGAAAAGTAATAAAAAGTGAGGGTACAATTTTTAGAATTTTCGCAAGATTTCAATACTTCGACATTTTAATGCGTGCCGAAGTAATATAGCTTTTCATTGGACATTTTAAAGTTCCGACATTTTGGAAAAATTGCTGATGTTTTCACAATTTAAAACCCGCCAAGTAAGAAAATATTTACATTTTTTAACGTGAGAGGCCAAACTTGTTTCTATCTTTGTTATTAGCCTAGAAACCCTGTTTACATATATTTTCTACTTAAAAAGCCTAACAACCCTTCCCTTATAGTATTTTTGATTCCCAAAAATTTTAATCAGAACAAAAACACGGAGTTCTTCGAATAACCTATTTTCATCTTCCCCACATGACCTCTCCTCCGAGACCTCCCTAATCCATTAATTTCTTTTCCGTTCTTTACTGTAGGCTATCCGTTTTAAAACAATATTTTATTCATAAACACTTGAGCGTAATAACACAGGGTAACCCAAACCGCACATAACTACCCCCCACGACTATACTTCCGCTACAGAATGTAGGGAGCCACGGCCTAAAGAGTGGTATGGTATGTTTAGATGGGTTCATTAAACTTGAATTGTTTCCAAAGAGCACTCACACAATAATTAAAATTGTGCACATTTACAGGTTGTTATACAGCAAATTTTTGGACTAATAATAAAATTCCCTACTTTTTTATTACACAAATTAGAGTAAAAAGTTCCAACTATCATAAGTCCGTTTTCCACCTAGCAGTCATAAAAAATGGTTCGGAAAAATTTATATATATGAATGTTTTGAGATTTTAATAGAAAAACTGTGCATTTTGATGAAAAATATAAAGAGAGTAACGTTGTAGAACAAAAGATTTCCTATCGATGTGGGGCATTTACATTTAGTTATCCTTAGTACAGTACTTGGTTTTCCCGAAAGAGCACTCAGAAGCGTATGTAAGCTAAATACTTTATCACCTTTATTTTAGTTAGGTGTAACGAGTGGCACCTTTAAGGACGGCATTCAGTGGATCTTGTTGCATTAGCAATTTAAAAATGTATCAACTCCTATAAAAGAGAGTGTACGAGCGTACGAGCGTGAGTAACATTTAATATAACAGCTGATTTCACCCATCATCTGTAAACCCGTGTATATTATAGTTTGAGGTTATGTTTACAACTTCAATCATTATAATGTCTTGTGAAGTTGATTTTTTTAAATATGAGCTAAATAACTAATGTGTGCTGTAATATACGTTATAATATTTGCTTTGAAGTTATAAACTATATATAAAACAACCTTTTATCATCAATATATTTTTTTATAAAAATTTAAAGAAAAGTTACATATTCCTTTAGCTTAGGAAACATTCCTACATCTAAACAGCTGATTTCACCCATCACCTGTAATACACAAACCTAGCATAAATTATACCTTTGCAGTTATGTTTTCAACTTTAATAAATATAAGTCATGTAATATTAATAACTTCTAAATCATTTGATCTATCAATATGAAATAAAAAGCATTTAAAAGATAATATTTTTATCTTTCTTTAAATATATAACATACATAAATACAAATTTTTTTCAAATATTCATACAGTTTTATAATCCTTATAAATGTACACATTTATCAAGTTAAAAACCCCTGTCAGCATAGTTAGGTAGGCCTAGATAAAGTGTGTTGTTTTAAAATAATAGTATTTTGTTTGAATGATGTATTTCTGATGCGTATCTAATTAATCCGCTTGTGATTTTTCAAGGGGGTTTACTAGTACATTAAATACAATAAGAAAGCTTACGCAAGTTGTTATTGTTTCTAGATTCATAGACAGAGGAGACAAAATAAAATAAAATAATTTAAAAGTATGACAGATCAACTTTAGCGAAAGAGACGATTCCTTGCTTAAACCTAAAGAAATAAAAGCGACAATTCAAATAATCTCGATTTACTATTTCTATCTTAGTTTTAAAACTAAACCGCCTAACATTTAGAAAGAGCAAATATTATCCAAGAAGGTTTGTTAGAAACACAAACAGTTTTCATTGTTACCCCTCTTAGCCATTAGCCACCCCTTCCAGTCGGCAAATATTGCCTATGAGGGTAAAAAAATCCCTTTGTCTAATACGTCCTGATTTAATCCAATACCCCTAATTTATACTGCGTTAAGTGTTTTGTAGTGATCAAATCTGCCCGACAAACTGCTTGCAAACATATTTTTGGAACAATTTGAAGACGGTTGGTAAACATAATTATGTCAGACAGCCAGGGGGAAATTTGTTGACATTAGTTTGGTATTTATTAATACTTTTATAATAATGATCTATATTGAAAATAACTTGAACAAATCTATATCTATTATATAAGGCGTTCGCTAAGAAAGGGTTTAAAAAATTCGAAATTTTAGGAGGGGTTTGGGGGTGGGGATCAAAGTTATTAAATCACGATTTATTCAAAACTACTGAACGGATTGGAATGAAATTTGGTATGTAGCTTCCTCTAGGGCCTCAGGTGCTCACTAAGAAAGGGTATGAAAAATGTCGAAATTTTAGGAGGGGTTTGGGGGGATCAAAGTTACTAAAATCATCATTTCAGATCTTTTATTATTATGACAATAGTGCTTTTATTATTCAAGATCTATATATTATATAAAAGCCAAATACCACTCACTGACTGAACACTTAAAAAGAATACAATTACGTTAAACAGACTGAAAATACCAACCACCACGGGCAACGCCGTACGGGTCAGCTAGTATATATATAAATGCCAAATCCACTGACTCACTGATCACGATTTCTCAAAAACTACTCAACGGATTGGAACGAAATTTGGTATGTAGCTTCCTCTAGGGCCATAGGTGATCACTAAGAAAGGTTTTAAAAAAAATTCGAAATTTTAGGGGGGTTTGGGGAGGGTCAAGGTTACTAAATCAGGATATTTCTCTAAAACTACTGAATGGATTGGAATGAAATTTTGTATGTTGCTTCCACTAGGGCCGTAGTTGCTGATAAGAAAGGGTTTCAAAAAATTTGAAATCTTAGGGTGGGTTTGGGATGGTCAAAGTTATTTAATCACGATTTCTCCAAAACCACCGAATGCATTGGAATGAAATTTGGTATGTAGCTTCGTCTAGGACCCTAGGAGCTCGCTAAGAAAGGATTTTAAAATATTCGAAATTTTAGGGGATTTTTTTGGGGGGGGGGGGTCAAAGTTACTAAAAGTCCCTATAAGAAATACATAGTGTATTATATTTATTGGTATAATATATTTTTTGTTAATATACATTTAACTTTAATTTGTCTAACCGTGCAAAGCCGGATCGGGCCAGCTAGTCTATACATATAATAAAATCTGTCTGTCTGCCAACAGAGAATGGCTGCACGTATAAAAGTAAGGTTTGAGCCATTAGACGCAGCATTTCTTTGGGAAGGTTTAGGAAGAGTCCACATTTTTAGAGTCTATTCGCTGAAAGTTGTGACGCCATTAGTGACCAACAAAGACTGTTTCGCCCTCTTTTGGGCAAGTTTATTTTTATAAATTTAGACTGGTAGCACCTATATACAATTTGAGATATTCATTGGATTCATCTCGCCGAGTTCTTTCAAATGGCCACCCAGCCGATTCTGTAGGTAGTTCTTAAACTTTTTGTTGGTTTACCGACCTTCTAAACAGGGATAACTGGTTGGACCATCCGATCTTTGTGGTCCAACTTCCTTGCCATTGCTCCAGTATGTCATGTCGCGGGTCTCCCGTTAAGATCTCAGCTTCTTTCATCATTCTCTATCTTTCTTCCACCTTTAGGCCCTCCGGATGCACTCCGGTTAAAACTAATGCGTATCCGTGATCGCCGTTCTACAAACGCTGATAACTTTGACGGCCATCCGCTTCTGGACCGGGAGTAGTACTGCCTTATACTTTTTGTATTTGGGGGCTCCTCACCAAATGGACGATGCATACACAATTACCGACAACGCTCATCGTCACTCTCCTATTGTTTGAATTTAAAAAAGAGTGTGACATTCAATTGAGTCAATAACGTTTCATTGATAATTAAAAATATTAAATTGTAAGGTCCAGTGAACTCTGATAAAGAATTGCGGCTTTGACTGATCACGTGACCTCTCTTCCCCTCTTTATAACTTTTCCTTTCTCCCCCTTTTCCTCCACTCTACCCTCCTATCTATTCAACAACATAACATCTGCAGACTACATAAATCTTACACATTGCCCACATTACAGCCTGACCGCGGTAAATCTACATTGTAACAACGTCAGCAATGTTATACGACCGCATATACCATACGGCTAATGACATATAACATCTTAATGGGCAGTAAACACTTATACACTGGTTGGTTAGACAGACGTAATGGGGTCAAATTTGTAATCAGTTTCCGTCTCTAATCCATTGTCTCAGTTGAAACACTTGAATATTAAATTGACGAATAAAGGAGACTCTGGGTGCTTCACACGCAAATTATCTTCTCGCTTTGCTCATCAAAATAAAGAAAATAATTGTAAGAAAATAATAATAAGACAACAATTCTCGCTTTGCTCGCTTTGTAAAGAAATAATTGGACAAAACCTATATTATAATGTTTCACTTATATAAACAGCTCTAATACATTATGGCACACACAATACAAAACTAATTACAAATTGAGTCTGATTTGTGAGAAGATAAACTTGATCAAATAAAACTTGAACACAGCATCCCACAACTAATACAATTATTTACTCAAAACGCGTTTCAATGTCAATGTCGCCATCATCAGTGAAACACAAGGTACAACAATCAAACTACAATTAGCACGTATGTATACAAAACTAAAAGGGGGCGTGGCCTAAACACATTCCACAATAGTAAAGTGTTAGTTACTGTCTAATTTTATTTTGTGTTAAAATGAATTGTATGAATTGAAACAATTACCAAACTAATATTAATATCTAATAATAATAATATTTTTTACATTAATGTATAATTTTTTGTAGGTCAAATATTATACAAACTTAAGAAGTATTTTTTCTAAATTTTAAATTTTATACCTTTAGCAACAATAATTAATTAACTCAAACGCGTTTCAACGTCAATGTCACCAACTTCAGCGATGCATATATATATATATATATATATATACAATAAAGTACAACAATCAAGCTATAATTCAGCACGTATATAAACAAAACAAAAAGGGGGCGTGGCCTAAACTTATTCCACAATAGTTAAGTGTTAATAACTGTCTAATGTTATTCTAACTGTCTTAAAATGAAGTGTATGAATTGAAACAACTAAACTAATACTAAAATAATAAACTAATATTAATCTCTAATAATAAAATTTTTTTACAGTAATATGTAATTTTCTATAGGTCAAATATAAAAGCTTAACAAATATTTTTTTCTAAATTTTTAATTTTTTACCTTTAGCAACTACTAAGTTATTAACTCGAACGCGTTTCAACAACAATGTAGCCAACTTCAGTGATGCATAAAGTACAACAATCAAACTATAAGTATCCTGTATTTATAAAAAACTAAAATAGGGCGTGGCCTAAACCTATTCCACAATAGTAAGGCGTTAACAGCTGTCTATATCAAAGCCCACTAAAGAATACCGTTGTGATTCGGCCAATAGGATGGGCGCGCAGCATTGCCATATCTACTAGCCTCGAACATTCCTGGTATTTACCGCTCGAGGCTTGATCGCACAGTTTAAAGAATTATAAATGCGTTGAGTCAGTCGCAGTCAGTTAGAAGCGTGGGAAGAACGTGACAACGTCGCACTACGGCGATTGGTGCGTTCAAGGTCTCAGTGTACACAAGCCTGTCCCTCAACGGTATTCTTTAGTGGGCTTTGATATAATAGTCTTCTAATAACAGTTCTAATAACAGAATAGGGGTAACGGGGGGGGGGGGTTTAGGGGTTATAACCCCCTCATTGAAAAAATATTTCGGACTTTGTTTATATAAATACCTAACTTGTTTTCAACACCCATGCAAATGTTAAGCTACAATAAATATATTGCTGGCATTATCTCTGGTTCAATTGGGCACTGACACTTTATTTTATATAGATGTAGTGTAGTGTATCAAAGTATAGTGTTCTAAAGGCAGCACACCGCGTTTCCCGCCACAGATATTTGCCGTCCCGTCATATCAACAGTGGCGCGAAGGAGAGTATTAGAGCATACACATTCGTCGGAAAAATAAACGATCTGTTTATTTGCCGCTGACAGTAGCTGTGCAGCCACTCGCTGCCACTACAATCGATGGATTTTCCATCTCTCCACCGAAACAGTGGTGAATGTGACCAAATGCACTCCAATTTTTTTTATTTTAGTATTTTTTTCGTAGAATACTATCCTTCAGCCGCGTGTGCAGTTCGTCAAATGACGAAACCGACATTCTTAAATAATTGAAAATTTTTTCTTCTAGTTCCTCAAATCGAGAAACACAGTGTAGAATGCTCCAAAATCTTCTCTTCTTTTATTTATTGATTGGACGAACGAAAATAAGTATATGTTTTGCTTCCTTTTGAATCGGCGATGGAATAACAATAAAGCGAGAGGTGCTCTCTGTTCATATAAAAAAAAAACATTAAAAGAAATAATACATTACATAACACACTTCGCAATTAATGAACTAGACACTTCAGTTTAAAGAATCCCAATGAGGCTTTTTATGATCGGGGACGGTAACTAATCGGCAAAAAAACCGCCGTGTGTTCCAAGCCTATGAGGTTAGAGGCAGCGCACGGAAAGATTTGGCGGGGGATGAGTCATGGTTGCTATTCTAAAGTAGGCCTGAATCACAATAATTAGAAGTAGAAAATTATATATCGTCTTAAAGTACTTTTGGGAAGCCTAAAAAGTGTTAATTTACATTTTAATTTAACGATAGAACCGGCAATGTTAACAAAAATGGATTTTTTGGCGTTTGCAAGCACTTTTTCAAAAATTCGCCAAAAATAGTAAATGAATCATAATCCAAAAGTGTTTCGTATATTTTTTGTAGAGAAAGGTTCAAAGAATTTATATATGCTAGTAAAAAATGATAGATGTAAAATTTACAAAGTTATTACCTCAATCAAGAATGTTCAGTTACGAAAGGTAAAAGTTCAACTTTACGTCTACATAAAAAGTAGTAAACATTTAAAAAAAATTCCATTAATGTAAAAAAGTTTCGTAATTTAGTTCTAAATAGAACTGTATACAAATATTTATCAATTTCAAATTTCTTATTTTGAAAACATCAGTTTTTGTGTTCCTACTACAAGACTGCTATCAAAACTATGCCAAGTTTGAAACGTAATTTATTAATTTACTTTGCCCAAAAATGAAATATTATTATAACAAAGTGTGGAGAATAAATCAAAGAATTGAACTGTATACTTGTAAATTATCTTTTCATAAAAGTGTTTGACTTAAAATTTTTTGAATAACAAAAATATAGGAGAAATATAGAAACATCCCACTCATGCTTGGTATACAAAGGTCGGATATGAAGCTGCATGGGGAATAACCGTTAATTTGAAATTACAGCCTTGGTTTGAGAACGTCTAAACGCTCTCATTCCCACGCTCATAGACAACAAACCTTTCGAGCAAAATATATTTGGTTCACAGGAAATGTTAGCTTGAAGCATTCTCTACACATACATATCAAAATATGTCTAAAAATATACTTCTATCACACAGATATCACGTGTAATTAGTAAGGCTGTTTATTGGTTGGAAAACTGACCAATTGTAATGGTCTACAAAACGCCCCACAAATTTAGAATTATTTTCCGATTTTTGATTGGATGGCAGTTTTAGATAGGGGAAAGTGTGATGCATCCATCAGTATATATATCCATCAGTAAATAGATATAATTCAGAAAAAATACTGGGCGAGCTGTAGGGAGGGACATAGAAACTGGAGATTAACTGTCATTTCGGCGTATTTCATTCGAGCGACATTTGCTTTTAGAAAACTCAAAACTAATACGATTCTTACGTATGTAAATATACGTTTTAGAAAGAAATCTTAAATACAAAAATTAAAGTTTAAAATATTACCTTTCCAATGGTGTTCGTCTTTTTGAGATTTAAAGTTTTTTAGTGGGTCAAATATTGGATACAATCACTCGTTACAAATGTGTTGTCGTAGCCGGGAGTGATCGCACGTGCGATCTGCCGGTTCTAGGGTTTAAAAAAATACCCCCTCCCCCGGTTGTTGTAACCCCCCCCCATACGATCGTCCTGGCTACCCCTATGAATAACAGTGTTCTAATAGAATTAAGCGAATAAATTTAATAATAAAAACAATCTATATATATTAAAAGAATTTGGTCAAAACCTATTTCCAATCGCCCAGCCTCTCCTAATGGACCGATTTTGATGATTTTTGTTTTAAAATGTGTCTTATTACCTGTAGATATGTCATCAAGCATTTACCGAAGTCCTAGGACATTAGGGCTACGCCCCAGTGGCCCTCAAAGTTTCAATGTTAATCTTATGGAAGGTCAATCTTAAGGAAGAAGAAGAAATATTTCTTTTGATTTTATCAAGGACACAAAAACAGCTGTTCGTATGAAAAGCTTAAAACAGCTGATTTTGATCAACAACTGATTTGGATCAAATCAGTATCAAATGTAGTATTACCTTTTTGAGGTTACATTGACAAACTAAAAACAAACACAAACAAAAATCAACGAAAAATGCTAACTATATTTTAATTCAATTCAAACATTGGTTGTTACAAACCTATTATATATAAAACAGCTAATTTGGATCAAAAACTGAACATAATCATTCACAGATATGTCAAGTCTTATATATTATCATCCGTTCAGCCGCTATTCACCCGAGAAGGAGCCCCGGTATACAATCCTTCAAATTTCCCATGTTAATCTTATGGAGATAATGTTTAATGAGTTTGAGTCAGCTGCCAAATAAAACAGCTAATTTATGCTCGGTCACCTATGTACAAACGAGCAAAAGATTAACGAGATTCTTTATCGAATTTTCCACCTGCGAGCGAAGCGAAGCAGCCATCTGAGGCCGAAGGCCGAGCCGGGGTTGGGACGCGGAGCGTCCAGGGGCAGAGCCCCTAGTTAATATTAATGTGCAACAATATATATTCTTTTACATTAATATAGAATTTGGTTTGGATAAAAATCTATGCCTGAAAATTATTTATCCTAAATTTAAAATGTTCGAGACAGTTAGTTATAGTATTCATATCTCTAGCAGGGATAACCGTGCCGAGCCCAACACTAATACGGTTTCATACGAGGATAACGTACGAAAATCTCAGATACCTCAGCTGGAGTTATCTGTTCTTCTGCTTTCCTTATTTTGCAACATTTTACTACTATATTTAAGTAAAACCCCCGACTGACGTACAGAGCTCGTCATAGCACAGTTAGAATATAAATACATTGACATATTGTGTACGTCACAATGCGTTGATTGGTCAAGTTAGTTGTTTTGAAACGTAATCTACAAACATTAGGCCAGAGTAAATATTTTCTCGAAATGTTTGCTAGAAACACAAACAGCTTTCATTGTCACCGCCTCGCAACCATTAGCCAGCCACCCCTTCCAGTAGCCTTGGCAAATATTGTCACTAAGAGGAAAAACATCCCACTGTCTTAATAATTCCTTATTTAAACCAATAATCGTATTTACACTGCATTACATGTACAATGAAGTCATCAACTCCCTCTGACGTATACAAATCTCAAATACCTTAACAAGTGTTGATGTATTGCAACAGGAATAGATACATACTGGGAAACAGAGAGCAGATTGGACAATAAATAGCATCCATTACAAAATTGGCTACATAAGAAAAACGAATGTTACACCGACCTGGTTGAATAAAGACTTATTCTTTAACTTCTGAAAGAAACAGAATTACTTTGCAAGATTAATTCCGCCAAATAAAGGGAACTCCAATATTTGTAAAAGCATCTGGGAAATACATGTTATTGATTGAGAGACGGTGTGCTTTGGGATTTCTGTATGTATAGATTCCATTCAGTCTTTGACGCAATACAGGTAGTCCCAAGTATACACATTTGGTTTTAGCTGAAATCCAACTATTTCGCATCTAATTCTCTAAAACTCAGTGTCCCCTAAGGCGTATATTTTGGGAGGTCTGAGGCGATCATTATTTTAAAAGTATTTTACACGACCTTATAGGCCAGTCGGTAGAGGTAAATTTAGACCAAAAGTTCCAGTAATTTGCAATACGGCTGAATTTTTTTATAAGTACATTAAAGTATGTAGATTAACATAAAAAAAGTTGACCAGTCTATCAATTTCCCAAAGTCGAAAAAAAATCGATAAGGTCATTTTCAAGATAACAAGCTGATACTCAGCATAAATGTTTAAAATATATATTTTAACTAATATGTCAAGTTTCAATTCGATATATTAAAATTTGGCCAATTTAGAATGAGCCAACGCTTCATATATGAATAAGATGTCCCCTTTTAGTGATTTCCCCTGCTGCAAAATACATACCTGCATTATCGATTTTTTCCAGACAAACCATTGCTCGGACGAAATAAATACATATGACCTTTTTTGTTGAGAAATAACTACCCTACACGGTCGTATTTTTTATTTTTCTCTATCTTCATCCCAGCTCGAAATATTTAGTATAATCGAAAAAAAAATGATAATCGATTTTTTTTCGACTTTGGGAAATCGATAGACTGGTCAACTTTTTTTATGTTAATCTACATACTTTAATGTACTTATAAAAAAAATAAGCCGTATTGCAAATTACTGGTAGTTGTAACCTATACCGGCTGGGCTATTATAGCCAGCCTAAAATATAGTTCCCTTAAAACAGATCAAAACTTAAAATACCATAAAAATCCTATTTTCCAATCAAGAACATGGGGGGCACTGTGTGATCCGAGGCCGACAGTCGGGATGCACACTCTGCGAACAAAGCGAAGCAGTCCATAATCCGAAGTCACAAGGACGAAGTGTAAACGTGCGAAGCGAATTTTCCGCGAAGCAGTGCGTGAACGAAAACTGAAGGCCGAGGTGAATACTTGCAAAACGAGGCTGGTACAGCGTCACAAATCGAGTTTTCCTACTGCGAGCGAAGCGAAACATCCCATGATCCGAGATTTCCAAAAATTGCAACAACTTTAACTAAGCTATTGTCGCATTGAAATGAAAAGCATTTTTCCATATATATACTTCAACAAACATAAATATTAAAAGAAAAAATACGTACAGAAAACTATTCAATGCTGACGTAAATTATATAGCAAATTCTACTAATGAATTTCTTACACGCAGGCAGCTGTACACAGAGAGGACAGAGTTATATAGAGTGGACACTGGGGGCTCGCCTGTGAGGCCGCTCAGTTAAAACGCTTTAAATAATCGACGAATGCTAAGCACTAACGGTAGGTGAAAAAGGTTTTTAGATATTAAACAATAAACTCTTTGGCAACATATCTCAGCAGATAATTTTTTCTCTAACCAAATTACAACATTTTCCCTCAAATGTCGAAAATTTAATGTTTGTTTGTTTTTAATTACATTTTTATTTTTCAGAAATTTTTTTTTCTCATTCGACAGTGTTAAGTTTTGTACATTTAAAGCACACTGTCGCCTTCAGAACGGTTTCGTCTTTCCAACTGTGAAGTTTCATAATTCTTGAACGACGTTCAGAAGTTATAAGTGACGTGATTTGTTAAGCGTGATTCAAGAGAAGCGGTCTAGCCGAGTTTTGGCCGCTAATGGCGGCCTCTACCGGCCTCACTGCCCCGCATGCATTCAGTGCAGGGAAAACCACTCGATATAACTCCGTCCTCTCTGGCTATACAGCGCCTTCTCGAGTAGACCAATTTATCAAATAGTTAGTTGAAGCCCTAAAACATATAAATAAAATTTTGGAAATTGGCTCAACTCACGTCAGCGGTTCAGCTGCGTGATAGAATTATCTTAAACCTCTTTCCGTTCTAAAACTCTGTCAAACCATTATGCGTCCAGATCATGGCCTCAGTGTCTATACATAAACCTATCAGGATTTCCAAAAATTTGTAAGATACACTTATAAAATAAAGTTTATAGACCGCCACAGAAAGATTGGTTTACACTATTCATAATAAATCAGTTTGAAAATAGAACGAATAATTTTGTTCTGTATACTAAAGACCTGATTACTGTACGCTGAATTTCCCTAAAAAGTAATGCCACATACATGTTAATTATAAATAATGTAGGCATAGTACACTATCATAGTAGTACTTAAGTCACTCATTCTTTTGATAGTTAGAATCACATAAAATATTTAATTTAATTAATGAATCGGATCAATATATTTTAGTGTTTTTTACTTTCTCACTATACTATAGTATAGAGAAAGTATAGTGATCGCAACAAAAATCGATATTGAGATTTTTGAGGAAATATCCGTTTTGGGACCCCCTGAGTCCAAAAAAGTGGTTTTTACAAAATGTTTGCCTGTATGTCTGTATGTATGCAAAGCTAGAGCGAAAACTATTCGATTGATTTCAAACAAATTTGCACCAGACATGTCAAGTAGGCCTGTAAGTAGGAAAAACGGTTTTGAAATTTGTTGGCAAAAAACCCCCAAAAAATCAGTTATTATTTTTTTATAAAAAAAAAACGGCTCTAACGATTTTGATAAAATTTGGCTTATTTGTAGCTTTAATGTAGGCCTACCATGTGAAAAGAACCGCATCTTTCTAAAAATTCTCGTTTAGCTAATAATAATGATAATAATAACTGATTTTTGGAGGTTTTGTCCATTAAGGGGGTTGTTTTTCAAAATCTTTCAAAACCTTTTTTCGTGCATCTATACAGTCCTAATTGACGTATTTGGTGTAAATCTGTTCGAAATCGATCGAATAGTTTTCTCTCTAGATAATAATAATAATATTTATTAGTTAATCTCCTACTTTAATAAATCACCTCTCCTACCCCACCTACAATTATGAAGTCACAGTGAATCTGTTTAATAACTGAAATATGTTTTTGAGAAAGTATGTGCCAGTTCCTGGTACCGTTTGTTCACTTTAATTCCATGAAATTTAACAGCTGATTTCATATTTTTTGTTTGTATTATTGCTTTTTAGTCTTTATTGTAACTGATGTTGCATCGTAAAGTAATTCTTTGATTTAGATATTAGTAGTATTTACTTAGGATTATTCTTACAAATTTGTTAAGTAGAAATTGTAAAACACGAGAGGGCTTCGCCCCTGCTCGTTTCGCTCTACAACTTCCGCGGCGTCTAGCGGCAAAGCAAATGAAAACAAATTATTGAATCCTGTGATATTTTCTTGGGAATTTTGGATTAGAACAGATAATTTTTTGATTTTATATATAGAATAGAGACATTTTTAAAGTTATAAAATATGACAAATTGTGATAAGGTAAAGCAGTATTTCAAACTGGTCACATAGACGTAATAAAAAATAAAGTTAGCATAATTTGAAGAGTGATAGATGTTTGAAAATTATGATGCAGTAAGCCTTTTTCGTAGTTTGTGTTTGCTATTACATAACCTAAAAAAAACCGTTGGTTGTGAAGAATAATTACCTAATTCTAAATTTGATAAGTTGGTTGCTATGGTAATGAATGCGGACGCATTCAACAAACATGTGTTGGTTCAGTATATGTCACTCCTGAAATTGTGTTGCTAAGCTTTTGATTCGAATCAGCTGTTTTATTTGTTATAGGGCTGGGAGTTAACCGCCATATTTCGACCATTTTGAACCCGTAAAATAAATATTTTCTAAAATTCCTTCTTCGGAAGGTACCCTGAAAGTTTTAAGTCTGAAGCTATCATAGTTTGTTCTGTAGGTTAATTATGAATCAGTCAGCCAGGACTTCTTCTTTTATATATACAGGTGTGAGTGTATACAAGATTGTGTTAGCTTCAGGCAAATACAAATGTGCACAGTTTACTGGACGTCAACGTAAAAACCCGCTGCTGGTTTTAACTACTTTCTGTGTTTCTCTTTACCCACTGTCGTCAGCTATTACCAGAAGTGATCGAATTCGTTCCCAGTCGGAACTCGACCGACATTTTATTAAATTATGTTTGTCAGGGCAAAGAGACAAGTTTTGGAAAAAAGTTTTAATTGACAAAGTTGTCCAATTGCGTTTACAGTTTTGCGAGGGTGAAGTCTTAACGAAGGGTTGAAATGATTGGATCAGCCCGTACTAACTTCTGAGCGACTGCATTCCGTTAGTTAAAAGGATGTAAAGGTGAACGTAGGTGGAGAGATAAAATAGTTAAGAAATAATATTTGAGGAAAAAATAACTGAGAGTGAGGTAAATTTTAGAAAATAAGTAAGAATGGGAAATGTAACAATTATGCCCGTTTCAAACTGAATATACTGTTTTTTTGGTCTTGTCTAGAAGAGGCCCGCCACTATATTTTTATGTTGGAATATACGAAAATACGCAATGGGTCATTTTTAGAAGAGGACCGCCATGAATTAAACATACTTTGACTAAAGACTGTAATTTAGAACTTCAGGATATTTTTTTTATGCTTGAACTAGCTGGCCCGATCCGGCTTTTCACGGATATACAAATCAAAGTTTCATGTATATTTACAAAAAATATATTATGTCAATAAATATATTACACTATGTATTTCTTATGGGGATTTTTAGAAACTTTGAACACCCCAAACCTCCCCTAAAATTTCGAATTTTTTAAACCCTTTCTTAGCGAGCAAATAGGGTCCTATGGGAAGCTACATACCAAATTTAATTCCAATCCGTTCTTTGGTTTTGGAGAAATCGTGATTTAGTAAATTTGACCCCCCAAAACCCCCTCTAAAATTTAGATTATTTTTGAACCCTTTCTTATCAGCACCTACTGCCTTAGAGGAAGGTAAATACCAAATTTCATTCCAATCCGTTCAGTAGTTTTAGAGAAATCGTGATTTAGTAACTTGACCCCCCCAAACCCCCTTAAAATTTCGAATGTTTTAAAAACCTTTCTTACAGAGCACCGTTGGCCCTAGAGGAAGCTACTTACCAAATTTCGTACCAATCCGTTCAGTAGTTTTAGAGAAATAGTGATTTAGTAACTTACCCCCAAACACCCCCTAAAATTTCGATTTTTTTTAAAAACCTTTCTTAGTGAGCACCTATGGCTACATAACAAATTCGTTCCAATCCGTTCAGTAGTTTTTTGTGAAATCGTGATCAGTGAGTCAGTGGATTTGGCTTTTATATATATAGATGCAGGTAAACATACTGTTTACTATCGAATATGCCAGCATTAAAAAAAAAAATAGCCTGAAGTTCTAACTTATATTCTTGAATCGAGGTATTTTTGTGATTGGTTGTGATTAGGCCTAGTGTTACGTCATGATGGGTGTGTCATTATTTATGGTTGCCATGGTGATTATAGATTGTATACATTGCATATTCGCATGTTGAATGTATTTTCCAACATACAAATATAGTGGCGGGCCTCTTCTAGACAAGACCCGTTCTTTTAGATCGACAGGAGAAATCACGTTCACAAATTAATTCTAAGAACGGAAACTCTGTAACAAATTGTTATTAGTGTTAGTTTAACAAATTTTAATGAGGGCTTACATTTTATAAAAATATGGCTCAAAAAGAGTAGTCAACGTATGAAATTAAATAAACGGTACCAGGAACTGGCACGTACTTTCTCACAAACATATTTAAATGATCAAACAGATTCACTGTGACTTTATAATTGTAGGTGGGGTAGGAGAGGTGATATTAAAGTAGGAGATTAACTAATAAATATTATTATTATTAGCTAGAGAGAAAACTATTGATCGATTTCGAACAAATTTGCACCAAACACGTTAATTAAGCCTGTATGGATGCACGAAAAAATGTTTTGACAAATTTTGAGAAACAACCTCCTTTTCGGCCAAAAACCCCAAAAATCAGTTATTATTATTATTATTAGCTAAATGAGAATTTGTAGAAAAATGCGGATTTTTGCATAGGGTAGGGTACATTAATAAGCCAAATTTTTATCGAAATTATTAGAGCATTTTTGCGAAATTTAGATTTTTCTCGTTTTTGGCAATTTTTTTGGGTTGTAAAACTCCTTAAAAATAAAAAAAAAAAATAAAAATTGAAAAAAACCGCCTTTAGATATTCTAGAACTACGCTACATACCAAACATCGTCAAAATCGGACCGTTGGTATGGTCTCCAGCTCTGTACACATCCTTACAGACACACATCACCCAAAAACCACTTTTTTGGGTTCAGGAAGCACCAAAACAAATTATTCCACAAACAATATTTTTGGGTTCAGGGAGCACCAAAACAGATAATTCCACTAATAAACGGTACCAGATAACTGCCACATACTTTCTCCGAGTTGAAACTTTATACTTTCCCAAGAGTAGCATAGGAGGTGGTTATTTATAATTGCAAAAATAGTACATGGAAAATATTAGATGCATGTAACACACATCCATATTATATTATAATAATATTATTATTATTATTAAAACTATTCTATCGATTTCGAACAAATTTGCACCAAACATGTCAATTTGGCCTGTATTGATGCATGAAAAAAGGTTTTGAAAAATTTTGAAAACAACCCCCTTTTTGGCCAAAAACCCCCAAAAATCAGTTATTATTTTTATTACCTAAACGAGAATTTTTAGAAAGATGCGATTTTTTGCATATGGTAGGGTACATTAAGGGCTACAAATAAGCCAAATTGTATCAAAACCGTTAGAGCTGTTTTTGAGAAGGTTAGATTTGTTTCGTTTTTGGCCCCCTTAAAATCAAAAATTTGAAAGAATGAAAAAAACGCCTGGAGATATTTCAGAACTATACCTACTTACCAAACTTCATAAAAATCGGACCGTTAGTATGGCATCCAACTCTGTACACATCCTTACAGACACACGGACACACAGGCAGACATCACCCAAAAACCACTTTTTTGGGTTCAGGGAGCACCAAAACAAATAATTCCACTAAACATATTTTTCTGTTCAGAGAGCACTAAAAATTCAAATTCGAAAATTTGGACGACAACAATACTTTCTCCATATACTACGTATAGGGGGGAGAAAGTAAAATGATGTGGTAGGCTATTATTGACAACATATACTAATATTTGTTAGCTTTAGCCTAACACAACCGGATGCGTGCTAATTTGAACCCTAGCTTTAGATTCTGATTTATCACTATGTAAGGAAATTACAACAAAATACATTTTGTTCTAATAAAATGTAAAATAATTTTCTGTCTTGCAATAAATACAATGTTTAGTGACAAAAAAACAATTTAGTAATCTTTCTTTCTCTCTATATATATAAGCGGATTTTTCCTGACTGACTGACTAGCCTAAAATTAAGGTAGTGCAAGAACTAGTACGTAAGATAAAAATACGAAAATTTAAAGGTATATTCTAATGGGGTCATAACACATACTAAGTAAGGATTTTGTAAAATTTGGAATTGAAAGCGTAAAAATGTGGAAAGACGGGTGTTCATTCCCATCCCTAATTCAGGTAAAACAGCTGATTCGGATCAAAAGCTTACCATATGTTTGTTGAATGCATTTACATTCATTACCGTAGAAACAAACTTAGCAAATTTATAATCAGTTTATTATTATTCACAACCAACAGATTTTTTAGGTTAGGATAACAAATCAAACCAAATGCAAAGGCTTACTGTATTATAATTCAATCATCTGTTGCTGCGTATTAAACAGCTGATTTGGATCATAAAATAAACATAATTTTAGGTCAGGCCTAACACCAATACGCATGTCTTGAAATTATTTACATTAATTAACTTAGCAACCTATTTGACAAATTTTGATTCGGTGAATTTTTAGTCGCAAATGTCCGCCTCCCATAGTATGTAACACATTTCTTTATCTAATAATGAATTTTGTAAAGAATTCACTTTATTAAAGAAACCACTGTAAATAATGGATAAGATGATAACCTTATTGAAAAAAATTTACAAAACTAAATTAAAAACAACGCTAAATTACTTACATTCTCAACAGGTGGTTCTAATAAAACCGCACTAAATTGGAGTGGAATCAACTGCATTATTGGTTGCTAATGTATTAGAAAGGACAAATTATTGTAAACAAGTGTTTTACAGGAAGAACAAAACAAGTTTTTTTTAACCTTAGTAGAAATGTTAGTAATGGTAAGGATAAAATGGATAACATGCAAAAAGTGGTGTTTATAAACTGACATGTACTATTTGTAATCCAGGTTATACCGTTCCAGTCAAACCTACCGTTCCTTGCTCAAACCTATTATAATAATAAAAAAAAAAAAAACATTGTAGGAGTAATTTCGTGGAAATATTGATTTGATCACTCGGCCTCTTTTTCCAGATTAAAATCCTACCGCTTGGACGCACGTAGCTCATATACTTCAAATTTTAAAGCTTTTCAAAATGAAAATATATATATATTATTCAGAACAATAGTCGCAGTAGGCCTACGTATTCTATAAGAAACAGTAAACTAATGCCAGTTCCAAAACCAAAACTTACTTTGTACCGACACTCTTTTACTTTTAACGCTCCACGCCTCTACAATTTAGTTTCATTACACTTTAGAAAGGATTCATTGGCAGGGTTTTTAAGAGATGGAAGGGCATTGCTTTTTTGTAAGAAGTTAGAAGTCTGAAACAGGCAATGCCTAGGAGATCCCAATATTAGTTTGTTCGCTGCTTCATATAGATTTAGGCATTTATTAATTTAGGTAAAAATATTGTCATTATTTTTTAAGACAAGAAAGATTTGGCTTTATTTTGTTAATATTTGTATGTGGACGTTTGGTAGTGTATACATGATAGGCTAGTTTTAAATGTAGGGAACACGTAACAAGCTTTTGGTTTTGCCCTAATAACTCATTTTCTTCTAATCATTAATTTAGTGTCAGATTTTTATAATAATTTCAATATTAAGATTCTCCATGCCAATAAAAAAAGTAAGAAATTAAGTGATATTCATTGTTGTTAACCTTATAACTTTATTGTATAACACCTTGAGTCAAATGTAGCATTTTGATTGGTTGTGTTTTAATTATTTGTGGCTTCATGTTTCGCATCACAGGTAGCATCTTCAGGCCAGCTAGTTATGCCCACTGTTACACAACATACTGTTATATTACGAACGTCACAAAATAAAAATGGCCTAGAAAACTTTATAAAGGCACAAAGGGCGCATGCGCTGAGCTTCTTGATTTGAGTGGTTTAGAGAGTTTAAAAATCGTATTCATAGATGGAGCGTGCGTTCAGAAATTGAATGTACTGACGGGGTATTTAAAGAAACGCTACTCTATTTTTTTGTCCAATATTTTAGGTAAAATGTACTTATTAGTAACATACACCTTCGTTTCATATTCGTTCGGGAGTTAGGCGTAACGAACTGGTGGAGATCGTCGTCTTCGGCGTAACTGGCGCATAATATGTAGACCTAAATGGGAAACATAATTATGTATATTTGCAAGAAAATCTTTATGCGTGTTTTTTTTAGATAACTCGGATCTTAAATTGATTTTACTTTCTCACTATACTATAGTATAGAGAAAGTATAGTGATCGCAAAAAAAATCAATGTTGAAATTTTGTGGAAATGTCCGTTTTGGGACCCCCTGAGTCCAAAAAAGTGGTTTTTACAAAATGTCGGTAAAAATGTAGTTTACCTTGTCAATCGATTTCTAAGGGAATTTGATATAACATGAAAGAACACATCTAACTGATTGTAGAAACAACAAACATTTTCCCGGGAAATAATATTTGTAGGAGTTATGAAAGAAATAAAACTTGAAATTGTATAGGTTAAGTTTCGACTTTTCCTCGATATTTGACGTAATTATAACAAAATAAATCACTTCACATACACCAAACATGTAAGAATTAAATAAACTAAACAATATGAACCCCAAAAGTATCCACGAAGCAAGAAAATGTGAAAATAAAGTAACAAACATAATTACGAAAACAAATGCATCGAACAATAGAAAGTACAGTATGTATAACTGCGTATTTAAAATGGAAATTCATCAACGTTGCCAAATCGAACAATAGGTTATTGTACTGAATAAGGTGTGTATAAATCAAGGTAACTAGATAGTAAAGGTTGCCTCATGTGAGAAATATAAAAAAAAGTGGAGGTTTGAGTTTGTCTACATGACTATGAGGCAACCTTTACTATCTGTTGCCGATAACAGTATAATTATAATATTTGTATAATTATAATATTTCGTCGTATTATCACTTAATATAATTAGAATTAAAAAGAACTAGAGGACTAACCTAAACTGTTTAGTCACAGTATGTTGCCGATAACAGTATAATTATAGTATTTGTATGATTATAATATTTCGTCGTATTATCACTTTATATAATTAGAATTAAAAATAAACGGTACCAGGAACTGGCACATACTTTCTCACAAACATATTTAAATTATTAAACAGATTCACGGTGACTTGTAGGGTGGGGTAGGAGAGGTGATTTTGTATTAAAGTTGTTTTTCCATAAAAATCGATAAAATAACGGAAAAAACAACTTTTTTCAAAAACGGCTCGAACAGTACTTTAGGTCCCTAATAAACTATAAAATTTTAATCAAAATCGTTAGAGCCGTTTTTGAGAAAAGTTGATTTTCCGTTATTTAAAGGGTTTTTATATGAAAATTACCCTTAAAAATAAAAAATTCACAAAAATGAAAAAAATGCCTGGAGATACTGTGGATTAGTACATCTATACCAAATTTCATCAAAATCGGACGACTGGTTTAGGCTCTAGGTCTGATAACATCCACACAGACACACAGACACACATACAGACACACACACACAGACATCACTCCGAAAACCACTTTTTTAGGTTCAGGATGGCCCAAAACGGATATTTCCACCAAAAACTCAAACTCCAAAATTTTGACGAATACAATACTTTCTCCATATACTATGGTATAGGGGGAGAAAGTAAAAAACTAGAGGACTTACCTAAACTGTTTAGTCACAGTATTTTGCCGATAACAGTATGATTATAATATTTATATAATTATAATATTTCGTCGTATTATCACATTATTTATAATTAAAATGAGTTGCCTAAACTGTTCGTTTCTACACAAAAAATAACAAGAACAATCTGGCAACGCTGGCAGGACGGTAAGAAAAACATGTCGGCACTTTACAATGTAAATTTCCATAACGAACTTTTGATTTGAAAGTGTTTAATGTTGTACGTGTTGAAGATGGTTAAATATTGGTTTCCCGGTATCAGTGAAGTGTATAAATACTATATTTATTAAGAAAAAAGTTCAGGTTTGTGTGTTTATAGTAGTTTTGATTGACAAGTTAAAGTAAATAAATACCAAAATGTCTGTCTGTATGTCTGTATGGTCTCTATGTATGTATACAAAGCTAGAGCGAAAACTATTCTATCGATTTCAAACAAATTTGCACCAGACATGTCAAGTAGAGTCGAATAGTAAAGTTACGCGTTTCCGATAACCCTTATCTAATATCAACAAAAACTGGAAACTTCCTTCCTTATATGTTATGGAGTAGTTATAAATAGTTATTTTGGACATTCCCGATTAATCCTCATTCTATAGAAAATAGTTTTAGAAAATAGTTTGTAAATGCGGGGATATAACAGAAAAGGCCCAAAATCAGTTATAATTTTTTTATAAAAAAACGGCTCTAACGATTTTGATAAAAATTTGGCTTATTTGTAGCCTTTAATGTACCCTACCATATGCAAAAACCGAATCTTTCTAAAAATTCTCGTTTAGCTAATAATAATAATAATAACTGATTTTGGGGGTTTTTTGGCCATAAAGTGGGTTGTTTTTCAAAATTTGTCAAAACCTTTTTCGTGCATCTATACAGGCCTAATTGACGTGTTTGGTGCAAATTTGTTTGACATCGATAGAATAGTTTTCTCTCTAGATAATAATAATAATAATAATAATAATATTTATTAGTTAATCTCCTACTTTAATAAATCACCTCTCCTACCCCACCTAAAATTATGAAGACACAGTGAATCTGTTTAATAATTGAAATATGTTTGTGAGAAAGTATGTGCCAGTTCCTGGTACCGTTCATTTTTTGAAATTTCGTCAATGGTAAGGCTCAATATTTACACGAAATTCCATTAATTAATTTATTCATATCTGTTAACCTTTGGGTACCTGCTAGTCTTTTATAAAACGTCCACATTTCGGATACTTTTACTAAATAAAAATTGTATAAAGGATTGACTAAACAATTTTAAATTTAATCATGGGCCGAGTTTTGTTCTTTGCTATACAATTAATTGTAATTCATTTGTTTCTATTAAGGAAATAAATTATATAAATAATAACAATACAAAAGTTATTTCTGTTTATACAGGGAGATTTTTTAAAAACTTACAACCTCAATTATAAAAAAAACAAAACAAAACAAAAGTTATATGCAAAATCTTTTCTCGTGACAGTTATTAACTATAGAAATGAATGTTTTATTTTCTTACCACAGAAATTCAAGTTCTATAATGTGTTGTAATTTGGCAATATATTCAAAATAACTAATTTAAGATAAAACGAATCACTTTCAACTTCTTCACAGGCGTGCGAACATATAGGCTAGACCTAGGTTAAGTTAGGCTAAAATTGTTTGCGCATTCTGGTTGGCGAGTAGTATCACCGTTTCAATTAGAGCATATCAAATTGCCATACAATTACATTTGATAAACGGGCAATCAAGCTGCCCTAAATTCCCGTTGGTCGTGACGTCGTACAACCCAAGGGAAATCCAATAGTGTACGATAAAATTGTTGATATTGCGCTGACGATAATGTATTGATTAAACCGAATATTGGGTAATAGTTACTAATAGAAAATATAGAGTGATTGATCCTCAAAATAAGGTTTTTCGATGTAACGGGATATAATAAAGTTAAAGTACCGGTACACTTAGGCCTAGTCCTAAACAGAAACCAAGCATACAGATTAGATGTTTGAAAGTATGAAATCTGGTTAGTGGTTAAACGCTTTTAGAGGCAGACATTATTTAGCAAAAGAAAAATGGCGGTTAGACGGAAAACTTGAAACGTTTTACTGTAAATGGTGCAATATTACTTGTAGGTGAATTATTAAACCATATCACCCTGTACAAGCCGACAGTTATTTCTGTATTTTCCCCATCGACACGAAGGCATATCCTTTAGTTTGATATACAGGGTGGATAAAAAGTGTTGAATATATTTAACAATTCATTCGAAAACTATTAAGCAAAACTTAATGAAACTTTACAGTTATGTATTTATCAGTATAACCAATAGTTTTATGGATGTTATTTGGTTTAGGAGTGCACGGGCGACGGGCCACTTAGGAAGTTTTGACATTTTTAAATGTAAGCCTGGGCGGAGTTATATCGAATTAGTGGAACGCAGCAGTGCAAATCCGACCACAAAAGAACGATCCAGTCAGAAATTACAGTCTCCAATGGTTGTAAGATAATGCAACTAATGTCTCCTAATTATATAGTGATTTATTCCATTATCCATGCTTCCAGCTATAATGAAACATGAAACGACAAAATGTGAGAAATTTAGTTTTCTCGCAAATTAATGTACTAAATTATTGTAATATTATTCTTATACATTAATTTTTGAAATCCCTGCCTCCACAACAGCTGTAATAATATAATGTGGGGCGACACTTAAGGGGGCGCTACCCTGCCCGCCATATTGAATCTGATTCCCACAAGAGCAATGCTACAGAATAAGTAATTTTTTTCCGTTAATTCGTGGAATAAATTTAAAAATTTGGTTTCATTTTGAAGTACTGTCATATGCGGATGTTGATTGCCGAAACCATTTTCAGAAACCGTTTTATTGTTTTCATAAACGTATGATATAAATAGTAAAAAATAGTAAACTTTAATAATTTTTTACTCAGTTGCAAAAAGAGATATTGCAAAAATCCTTAGCAATCAACATCCACAATCTATTTTACTTTAAGAAAAAATACAGCTTTCGTTTTTTATCAATAACAACACAAAAATATGCTTAATAGTGTAGGTATGTTTTGATTATTTAACATTGAAATTGGTACCCAATATCGTAGTTTTGAATGTGGAGAGCCGAGCCTTAAATGCGACTTTCCCGGATCGGTAGAAGTGGTTCTATTGAGTGGCCACCAACATTAAACGTTTTCTTTAAGGATATTTCAAAATGAATGCCTTGAGCTCTGAATGGCCCAAATGCAAAATGACTGAACAGCAAATTTTGGAAATTCCTAATAAAACGAAAGTAAATGCTACAAATGTATTCTACATCGATCTTGGAGCTTGCCAAGAAACATTCGGCGGACGTTGCTGTAGTATGGACTTTTACCGGGAATAGTAGGTATATTTCGTCCTCTTAATACAGGTGTTGTTTTGCCAGGAAAGTTTTTTGTTTTAAAATGCAAATATTATTTCACGCCAATAAGTACACGAATTATTGTTATTATTTATGAGTAATTTTTATTAAACAGATTACATTATTTTTTTAATTTTTACTAAAAGCTGCAAGCAGGGTTACTGAAATAAACCCCCACATCATTCACAATAACTGAATGAAACCCCGAACCACAAATAGAAGGAACAAAAAACAATAACAAAACAATTTAATGAAAAGATATGTTTATTGTACTACCCTTATGCACATTTCAATGATATAGTCATCATCATCAGAGGGCTTTAACACTACTGAACTAAACTAGTCTAGGGTATACTCCGTCCTCCCCACTCCTCTCCATTGACGCCCAATCATGGGTCAAAAAAGTTCATCCAAATACAACCCCGTTTTCTAGATATCCGCCATTTTGTTTTTTTTGAACAAAATAATTCTTATCTAGAGAACGGTTTGACTGATTTAGTTCAAACTTGGCATAACGTTTAACCTAACAATGATATATTTCAAGAAAAATTAGCGATTAGGTTTAATCATGAGTTTCAAAATGGTGGCTATTTGAAAATTTCAAACCTAAATTACTCAAAAACCGTACATTTTCACAAAAACTATCAAGACACATTTTTTGTAGCCCTTTTTATTCCCTTTCGAAGAGTGTAACTATCAAAATAGTCGGATGAAGTATAATAGCTAAGTTAAAGATAATGACAGCAAATGTACATACAATATTGCTGTGTTTACTGTCTTGGTATAGGATGACGATTTGAATAAACCAATTATTACACATAACTTCACTAACATCATTCGTCCGATTGTTTTGACAGTTAAACAGTCCGATAGGGAACCAAAAGGGCTACAAAAAAAGGGTCATGATATTGTCTGTTAAAATGTACGGGTTTTGAGTAATTTAGGTTTGAAATTTACAAGCAGCCGCCATTTTGAAACTCATGATTGGATTTAATTACTTATTGTTCGTGACATATACCATTGTTAGGTTAAACTTCGTGCCAAGTTTGAACTCAATCAGTCAAACCTTTCTATAGATAAGAATTATTTTGTACAAAATCAAAATGGTGGATATCTAGAAACCGAAGCGTTTTCGGGTCCGTGTTTATATTTTCTTATTTTGACCCATATAACCAATCCCCGAAGTTTGGCACTTTTATTAAATAAAAGGTTTTATTTATAAATACAAATAATTGCTTCAAAGTTTAAAATCAGCTGTCATTGGAAATATTGGAGTAAACTGCTGTTTTATCTGTTATTTTATTCAATGGTTGCTATGGTAATAAATGTAAATACAAGTGTTGCTTCCTTAGTCTAGGCCTAACCTAAGATTTTTTCCTACTAAATTTACAAATATTGAAATAAAAAATATTTTTATGAAAATGAATTATAGCCTACGTTACTCAGGGATAGTGTAGCTTTTTATTAGTAAAATTACTTTTTCAGTCGGTCCAATAGTTGCAGAGATTACCCCCTACATACAAACAAACAGATTTTACCTCTTTATAATATTAGTATAAAAGAGGTATAAGTCGACCTAGGCTTAGATTTAAAAAATTCGAGACTTCCTAAGTGAGCTATCTTCATTCAAGCCATACACAAGTTGAATATGCCAAACTATTGGTTATAATGATATATAGCGTTAACTAGTAGTTATACATAACTGCAAATTTGTATTATTTCTAGCTCAATAGTTTTAGAATTATTACATTCCAAACTTTTGCCCAAACCCATATACATACATCTTAACGGCGCTGGATAT
This sequence comes from Philaenus spumarius, assembly GCA_018207615.1. NCBI lineage: Eukaryota > Metazoa > Arthropoda > Insecta > Hemiptera > Aphrophoridae > Philaenus > Philaenus spumarius. Next base: position 90,643 of record JAGFPH010000055.1, on the reverse strand, counting down.
GGAAATTTGAGCTGACCCTCAACAGGACCCCTCCTGGTGTAGGGGGTGATATTGAAAGTTTGTATAAGTAAGTAGTTACTTATCCAAAGACATTCAAAAATTTTCATTTTTCTACTTTCCGTTGTCTAAAAGTTACAGATGGGATCACATACTTTTTTATGTTAACGTAACGGCGCTAGATATGCAATATCGCTACATAATGCATGAAAGTTGCATACATGAGAGCTTTCAGGCGGTATATTAGCAATGCTCTATTAGATTTATTTGCTTTTTCCTCATTTTCAACCTTTAAGGGTCTGCTCCAGTAAACGAGAAAGCAACCGGAAACGCAACCGCTTCTCACTGTATCCCTATCTAAACAGTGCAATTTCTTGCAACCGAACGCTTTGACATTGCCTCACTTCAAACCATTTTATAAGTCTATCTTTTGTAATTGAGTGTTGAAAAAACAACTGAATATTCTTTATAAAATTTCGGATCCGGCTTGCAAATTATTTTCCATTATTAATTTTTTATTGTGTTAGGAAAAAAATTAAAACTTTGTACTTACAAAATGTCAATTACGTAACAAATTAAAAGCATTATAACAAATGTAAATTGCAAGACGGATGCATATTGTGGCTGTGCTTAAAATGAGACCTTGCAAACAATTTTACGATCAAAATTAAACGAAATAAATGGTTTGAAATTTAACATTGCTCTTATGGGATAAAAATCCAAGATGGCCACCACTACAGCAGACCCTTAATATGAAAATCTTTGAGGAGCTGTGATTTCTGACAGGATGTTTCTTTTGCGGTCAGGTTGCACTGTTGTGTTTAAGTAAAATATACATTTTAAATTTGGTATAACTCGACCTAGCCTTCCGTTAAGACTTCCTAAGTGGGCCGTCCCCCGGTTACACTGAAAAAAGTAAAATCCTTCAACTATTGGCTATAGTGTCAAATACATAACTGTAAAGTTTCATTACGTTTTGCTTAATAGTTTTCGATTGATTAATCGAGAGCAAGTGAGTACCTTTTTTTAACTCGTCCGTTTGCCATTTCGTTTAACTATTGTTATTATTTATGAGAAAATTTAATAAATATACTACCCTAATTATTTTGTTTCATTTATTAAGAGTTGCAAGCAGGGATACTAAAAAAAAGCAGGGATTTTCCCCCATATCATTAAGAAAAATCATTTGCTTAGTATTAAAATAATTTCTGACTGGATTGTTCTTTTGCGGTCGCGTTGGCACTGTCGTGTCCTACTGACAAAGACCTGTAATTTGAAGAACATTTAAAAATTGGAATCTTCCTGAGCGGATCGTCCCCCGGTCATGCCAAAAACAATTAAAACCCGTCATACTATTAGTTTAGTGGCAAATGCATAACATCAAAGTTTCATTACGTTTTTTTTAATACATTTTCCCCAACACTACTACGCAAACATCTTTAATTAATTATTGACTGAAAACAGTTTGTAAAACAGCTGATTCCCGCAAGGTTTACTTTGCGCACTGTTCTTTGCGCACGCTACAATGACACAGTCCAAACAGCTGTAATGTTTGTTAACAGTGAAGAGTTAAGAGGCCTATTTCAATTTTAATTAAGTTTTTGACAGTAAAAGAAACTGAAGAAATGGATTACTCTGATAGCGACAGTTTAAAGAATAACACACCACCTGAAATTTATGATATAACTATTCCATAAAACAATCGTTAATAAGAAAGAAAATTAAATATGTAACGCACTATATTAATATATTGCTAGGCCTAGGCCTACATCTTATTATGAAACTGTAGTTATTATTACAGCCAAAATATGTTATTAAAGTTAATTTTTAAAACCCTAGTCTTCATTACTTTTAGTCACTATGTCTATATGTTACTTTGCAATACAAGTAGTTGATGAGTTAAAATCCAATTAAACTAAAGTGTTGGGAAAATCTTGTGAGTATTACGAGCTCAAACAGTCATTGTCGTCCTCGAAAGATGGCAGCACTTAGCTTCGCTTCGTACGGCAACTTCTCTTTCTCGTGCCGCAATGACCTACTTTGCGCTCTTGTTACACAAATAGCTATTAAACAAATTATTAAATATATTCAAGATTTTTACCCCACCCCGTATATCCACGAGCGGTGAGTGCACAGTAACTCCACTTACCAGTTCAAATTATATAAACGCGTATACTACAGCACAACCGTTATTTCACGAACCCCGTTCTATTTACCGCAGAACCATAATTCTTGTTACTTCTTGTACAAACTAAAAACCCCATAACTTGCTCCTCGCGACGAAAACTTTAAATTCGTCCGTTCCGCGCAAACTTTCTCACCTAATGACACATTGGCGTCGGATATTTATGTCTCAACTTTATTAATATAATTTGGTTTATAGCCTTCATAAACTGCCGACACCGGAAAACAAAAAGCGGAAACAACGCCCCCCCCCTCTACCCGTGTCGGGAAAGTAGTTAATTTAACTGGAGGATTTATAGCGCGACGTTTATTTGACAATTTGTAAGTTTTGCCGGTTGTGTTCTGCGCTGGATTTGGCTAAATTAGTCAACGTTTAGTTAAGTTAGTTACAACCGTCACAGACTTGTTTGTACCTTTCCCATTTCATTATAGTTTGTCGGACAACTTTACAAAGTATGATGTTAAGACCTAACAGAAAATCACTTTTATAACGAACTTCAACATTTTCCGACAGTAGGTCGTCCACCTTATCAGTTTACAGAGTTATTTATATTATCAGTTCTTCAGTTTCTTGTTAGTGTTAACCTTAGTGTAAGATTATTTCTTAATGTAAGGTTAAATTTTAATTGTGTTACGTTTTATTATTTTAAACGTTATGCCTCTAAATTCTTTATCTCGAAATCTGCCTT
>JAGFPH010000055.1:44376-61431 GCA_018207615.1 Philaenus spumarius | reverse complement strand
ATTTAAATATGAGACGGATAGACCATACAGCACGTGATTCGCTATGATTGCTTTTTCGTTTAAAACGAATTATTTTGTAAAACGAAGACCATGGCTTACACTTAGAGGGCAAAACATAAAAGCCTTTTTCAATTAGTTCCGAATCAATCGATAACGTGAAACGCAAACAGCGTGAAATTACCTGCTCCTGTAGTGTTGATGCTGGGCTGTTTGCATTCATCACCAGGACTATCCAGTGTGACTTCTTTGAGGTTGTTTTGTTTTAAACGGTTGCCATCTAAACCACCCCAGAATCAAATGTTTCCTGGATCACGATTCTTAAACTGGTAGTTGGTTGTTTTGAACTAATCAAATACATACAATTTTCCTCTTAATGAATTTAGTATAGTGCCAGGAAACCAATCAACGATCAATTGATATTCTGATTGGATTCTGTATTTTCAAGTGTTATATTTGAATTAAAGTAAAATTAACATGTAAGTTGTAAATAAGTTTAAATAATATTTTCATATTGCGTTTAATATGCATTAAATAAAAATAAATTATGTTTCGCATTAGAAATGGTATGTATTTTTTCAAAAGTCGGTAACACTGAACATTAAACAAAAACACTGTGGTAAATGAGGAAATAATGTATAAGTATAATTAAGTAAATTCCAAACATAATAAACATAATCACAAAGCAAATAAACGGTACCAGGAACTGGCACATATTTTCTCACAAACATATTTAAATTATTAAACAGATTCACTGTGACTCCATAATTGTAGATGGGGTATTAAAGGTAATTTATTAAATTAGGAGATTAACTAATAAATATTATAATTATTACTATCTAGATAGAAACTATTCCATCGATCTCGAACAAATTTGCACCAAACACGTCAATTAGGCCTGTATAGATGCACGAAAAAAGGTTTTGACAAATTTTGAAAAACAGGCCAAAAAAATCCTTTATGGCCAAAAATCCCCCAAAATAGCTAAACGAGAATTTTCAGAAAATTCGGTTTTTTGCATATGGTAGGGTACATTAAAGGCTACAAATAAGCCAAATTTCATCAAAATCGTTAGAGCCGTTTTTTTATAAAAAAATAATAACTGTTTTTTTTGCCAATCTAGGGGGTTGTTTTTCAAAACCATTTTTCGTGCATCTATACAGGCCTAATTGACATGTCTGGTGCAAATTTGTTTGAAATCGATCGAATAGTTTTCGTTCTAGTTTTGTATACATACAGAAATACAGACAGACATTCTGTAAAAAACACTTTTTTGGACACAGGGAACCCAAAACGGATATTTCCACAAAAATCTCAACATCGATTTTTTGCGATCACTATACTTTCTCTATACTAGTGAGAAAGTAAAACTAATTACATACGTAAAACAACTCTTCTACAAATATACAAACTATACAAAACTATTTTTTGACATTTTCACTAAGTTCAACAGACTCCTTGTTAAAAAAAAAAACCCAAATCACGAGAAAATCCTTAGAGCCGTTTCACGAGAAAATATTTACAGATATAGAGTTGCTAAAAAATAGAAAAAAAGAAGAAATTTCGATAAATTTGAAATAAATTTTCTTACAGTCTCCATAAGTAAAAAATCCTTGTATACCAAATCTCGTAGAAATCATTTAGAGATGTTTTCGAAAAAATCATTACAAATATAAAATGTTTAGTCATTTAAAAATAATAGATAATTAATTATACTAAACACCTATTGCTGCATCTGTGATACTCTGTGTTTTGCATTACAGCCAAGTTTTTCTTCTCCAGGGATATTTTGTTGTAGATAGTTGGCAACAACTAAACCCATTTTATATATCGTCAAAAGAAATTGCTACTAGAACTTCGACTTTCTACTGAGCCCAAATTAATGGCTACCATTGTTAGTATTTATGACGAGATACTCGATTAAACATTAAAAACTTACACCCTTCCTGAGTAACAAGTACTTAAATTTTCTTCTCCCCTGCATTTGGTATCAACAAAATTTTAGTTTTTCTTTTATATTAACAGTGAGGAACGGCCTAAATTTAAGCTCAATAATATTCTTTACAACAATTTCAGTTCTGTATGTAAAGATGAGGTATTGATAAGTTTAAAAAAAATAATAGTTGTTCATTTATAATAATACTAGCTGCCCGATCCGGCTTTGCACGGGTAGACAAATCAAAGTTAAATGTATATTAACAAACAAAAATATATCAATAAATATATTACACTTTATATTTATTATGGGGATTTTTAGTAACTTTGACCCCCCAAACCCCCCTAAAATAACAACTTTTTTGAAAACCTTTCTTAGCGAGCACTTAGGGCCCTAGAGGAAGCTACATACCAAATTTCATTCCAATCCGTTTGGTTTAATTTGTAGTAACTTTGGACGCCCCAAACCCCTCCTAAAATTTCGAATTTGTTTAATGCCTTGCTTAGCGAGCACTTAGGGCCCTAGAGGAAGCTACATAACAAATTTCATTCCAATCCGTTGAGTAGTTTTTGAGAAATCGTTATCAGTCAGTGAGTGGTATTTGGCTTTTATATATATGTAGTTTTTTTTTTGTTAAAACGATCTTTACAAATTCGTTATTTTCCATAACATTTATTAACCACTAGGCGAACAAGTGACAAGAACCCAAGCATTATTTATGATCAGTCAGCTGATTTCATTAAATATTTATTACCAGACCAACCACAGTTAACCAAATAATATTATTGTTGATTTTTTTTAATGGACGCCATTGTATTCACAGCTGATAGTTTTAACCCATAACATAAAAGTCCAATTAAATTTATGTTCTTACCATACATATATATAAAAATTGTTGTAAATAAATTAAATAAAGTAAATAAAAAGTAAATGGAAAGTATAAAACATTAACTTTGATGTAAATGGTTATAAATGAAAACTTAGAAATTTATCAGTGCCTTGAGGCCACCAATAGGGATGCTTTTATGGTATAACTAAACAAATTTAGTAACATTGTAAAACTCTGTTACTTTACAATACGTTAGCTTGGGAAATGATTTTAACATTGTTATTATATAATTTAAATAAAACAATTGTCTGGTAATTTAAAATAAACTATTTTTCTTTGAAACATTTTGAAGTTTCCATTTCACTTTTATATTCTCTCTTATTCACGTTTTTTTATAATATTTTTTTATTCACGTAATTTTTCCATTCTCTGAACATTCCCTGATAACAATGTTTACTTTATGTATTCATTTTCAAGTGTTTACTATTTTATCTGACATAAGAAAAACATTGGATATTATCATTTTCAAGTTATTATATAAAATGATGTTATTACAATTGAAATTGTATCAACTCCTATAAAAGCGAGTGTAGATACGTGCGTGAGTAACAAATAACCACAACGTATGGATATATAGTTTGATTTATTCGTTGTTATATAACAGGTGATTTCATCCAACAGCTGGCTATGAGAACCATTTAAGGTTATGTTTACAAATTTTAGTTTAAGGTTTGTATTGTTGATATAGAAATAATAATTTACATCGATACATCTGATTAGCATAAAACATCTGATTAGCACACTATCCAGACCACAGCTACCCCAATCCAAGTGCCTCTGTCCTAACCAATCGTAATTTCAGTTAAAATATCAGAGGATACAATAATAATTTACTTCGCAGCGACATACTTAGGTGGTTAATGAGCAAATCGAGCAGGAAGTGAACCCTTGTTGTTAATTATAATAATCAAGAAGCATACACTTCCAATTGGCCTATTTCTTTTGTAATCTCATTGTAATAGTATTAAAGTTACAGATACAATTAAATAATTTACCTAATATCCGTTGAGTATCTTTGTTCTGCGTTGTGACGCGTTTCGAAAAGTATGTTTCATCATCAGACGTACACATATACAGAGAGTTTCTGGCGTTATCTGACATACCTCACAGGCGTATTCCACTCAACAAAATAAAGAAAAAAAATTATATAAACATAGATTCGAAACCGCTTGGACAGGTAGTTACGACTCCTGGAATTTATGAGCTCGAATTCTTCACGGGAACATTTCAAGTCAGTTGCCTTTAATTTAGCGTTAGTAGAAAATGCTAGATGACTGTACGAAGTTTTAGATACATTTTTAAATATATAGATAGATTCCCACACGCTCCTTTATTGAAAATCAACCTTTTACTATTTATTTATTAATTTGCCTCTAATACAATCAACGAAGTAGCATTTGTTCAACACGTTTGGATATGCTCTACTCATTTAACTGCGATAAGATGAAAACGATTATTGCAAGAAAACCTAATTAATATCTATATGTACAACCGGCTTTGTCCTCACTGTCTGACTGACTGACATAGAATCAACATAGAGCAAAAACTACTTTAAGATAAAAAAGACATTGGGCGTGCTTAAGACCAGACGTTGGAAGTGATAACTTCTATGACCGATTTATATTTTTATCAGTATTAATATTAGAGGAGATTAAAGGTCAACAAATTACACATGTCAATATATTGTCAAAATATATTATACCATATTTTGAAATTGCATAACTATAATATAATAATTATAATATAGTAATATTATTATAATTATAATATTATTATGTAATACTATTATAATTATAATAAGTATGCGAAAAATAGTGATCATTATAATGTAAGCAGTATTTATTTAGTGACTTAATGATTTTGAATGAGGTATTAGTGTATGCACTCTACATAGAATTCTAAGAATAATTCAATATGTAAGGAATAATTATAATAATAAAGCTTAGAAAAATATACTTTATTATTGAATGAATTTACATTTATTACCATAGCAACCAACATAGCAAATTTAAAATCAACGAAAACGGCTTACTGTATAATAATTCAATCACCTTTTGTTACATAATATAAATAAAACACATGATTTCTTGAAAGCATTTCCATTTAATACCATATCAACCTACTTGGCAAATTTAGAATCGGTAATTTTTTTAAAACAATTATCAGCGTTTTTGGGTTGTGTTTATATCGCTCTATTATATAAAAATCCAACTATTTACAAAATAAATCTGGCCTTACTGCGAATGCGTCAATATCTGGGATACCCCAAACTACCAACCTCGCTTTCCCAAGTGCCTCTGTCCTAATCAACCTTCATTTCAGTGTCCGGGAGTTACTGCGGGAGTGCGTGAACATGGGCGCAGCCACTAGTATGTACATAAGCTATTGTAAGACCTCTTGTTGATCTTTTATCGCACCTTTACTGTCAGAGTAATGCCCGGTTTACAGGATGCGTAGTACTTGTCGCTTGCACTAATACCACACGTCTGAATTAGTAGTGATTAGTACATAGTATTAGTAAAACGAGTGCGAGTGAATAGGTTCCTGTTCTATTTACTAACGACAAGTAGCTACCCCCTCCACAACTCTACCCTACCGCGGTTGCACTCGCAACGTGTGACCGCCTGATGAGTGTTTAGAAGAAGAGATAACAAAATATTTGATAAAGTGCATGAGCCCTTTGATAATACAATATAATTTTGTGTTTAATTAGTTTATTGAGTTTATTAAGTTTAATAGATTAATTGTTACATATTTCAAAATGACAGAAAAGTGGAATGTAGACACAACAATTAAATTTATTCAGAAGTTTAAACAAAATGTCTTTGGCATCCAAAAAATGTTTTATATAAAAACAAACATATCCGGGGAGCACCTTTTCAAAAAATTTTGGACGCAATGGCTTTTACCTGGTTTGAACGTAGAAGAAGCAAAAACTAAAATGCGAAATCTAAAATCCACCTACTATCAAGAAAAGAAAAGAAAATTAGTAATCGAAATCATGATAGAGTTAGTTCTAATTTAATTTTTGCAGGCATCTCAGGTCTCATAATTGTCTCTTCACGTTGTATTTTAGGAGATATTTTTTAGAACAAAAGCTCAAACTGATCTGGTGTCGATCTCATGAAACTTTTATACTCCATTTGATCTTTTATTGCAAGTTCTCTTAATAGACCAACACAATTATCACGTGCATCTCTTGTAAGTAGCCATTTCTTAGTCCGTATACGTTTTTGTAATCTGCTTAATTCGACTTCAAGTTCATCTATTAAAGCTGATATTATTATGTTTGTATAGTGTTTAAAACTTTGTATAATACAACGACTGTCTATTTCATTTGATGTAATTCACTATACTGCTTAATAATTCAACCAGATACGTGTGAACATCTATGCCTAGTGCAAGTGACAAACGTCTATGCCTAGTGCAAGTGACAAACGTCTATGCCTAGTGTGAGTGACAAACGTCTATGCCTAGTGTGAGTGACAAACGTCTATGCCTAGTGCGAGTGACGAACGTCTATGCCTAGTGCGAGTGACGAACGTCTATGCCTAGTGCAAGTGACAATCGTCTATGCCTAGTGCAAGTGACAAACGTCTATGCCTAGTGCAAGTGACAAACGTCTACTCCTAGTGCAAGTGACAAACGTCTATGCCTAGTGTAAGTGGCAAACGTCTACTCCTAGTGCAAGTGACAAACGTCTATGCCTAGTGCAAGTGACAAACATCTACTCCTAGTGCAAGTGACAAACGTCTATGCCTAGTGCAAGTGACAAAACGTCTACGCCTAGTGCAAGTGACAAACATCTGTGCCTAGTGCAAGTGACAAACGTCTATGAATAGTGCAAGTGACAAACATCTATGCCTAGTGTGAGTGACAAACGTCTATGCCTAGTGCGAGTGACAAACGTCTATGCCTAGTGTGAGTGACAAACGTCTATGCCTAGTGCGAGTGACAAACGTCTATGCCTAGTGTGAGTGACAAACGTCTATGCCTAGTGCGAGTGACAAACGTCTATGCCTAGTGCGAGTGACAAACGTCTATGCCTAGTGTGAGTGACAAACGTCTATGCCTAGTGTGAGTGACAAACGTCTATGCCTAGTGTGAGTGACAAACGTCTATGCCTAGTGCGAGTGACAAACGTCTATGCCTAGTGCGAGTGACAAACGTCTATGCCTAGTGCGAGTGACCAACGTCTATGCCTAGTCTGAGTGACACCGGTCTATGCCTAGTACGAGTGACAAACGTCTATGCCTAGTGCGAGTGACTAATGTCTATGCATAGTGCGAGTGACAAACGTCTATGCCTTGTGCAAGTGACAAACGTCTATGCCTTGTGCAAGTGACAAACGTCTATGCCTAGTGCGAGTGACTAATGTCTATGCCTAGTGCGAGTGACAAATTCTATGCCTAGTGCGAGTGACAAGTACTACACATCGTGTAAACCAGGCTTTAGATATATAAAGGCACATAAACTGCAATTTAAAAAAATCCAACCATTTGTAGACGCACTAAAAAGATGAAACCTCATGTAGTCCATCTTCAACAGATTAGGATATTTAGTTTAGTAAAGTAGATACTTACAACTTGTTTGTTGCTTTTAATACAGTTCAGTGCCGTTGTTATTCTCTGCTAAAAGGGTGGTTTAAAATAGGTGCAATGAAAAGATAAATACCCAGACCCACCCGTTGTTCAGTTAAGGTCAAGTGGTATCAAGTTGCCGGTGTTATTTTAAATTAAATATAAGGTTAATTAGTTTTCAAGTGTGGATTGTTTGGAATGAATTTCTGAGCTTAATTAATTCCCCCAGTAGCAGTGAAATCTATAAGTTGTTTTTCTTTTTTGTTAGTCCATGTGATAATAATCAATTTTAGAAGGATTTAAAAAACTTTGAACGCATTTGCTAACAGCTGATTTTATACTTTCAAATGGTTTGTAACTTTGATTTTTAGAAGCAGGCCTAAGTCAAGCTGGTTCTTTTTAACCATTATTATAAGTACTTTCGTTCGGCGAACTTAATAATGTAATTTAGAAATTTAATTTACCATCTCAGAGTTGAGTTCGATTATTACTTAGCTTTTATAGAAAATTAATTTTAAAACCAAGTTGTGTAGAATAATATTATAGAGCGGAAGAAGGATAGATAGTGGTTGCGTCCAAAGCGAGCATTAGTCTGATCGAATTAAAGTTTTAAAATTGATTTTCTGTTTTTAATAAGTAATGCTGTTGTTTCAAGCAACGTAGTTAATTAATCTGTACCTACAGAGTGTAAATCCTTTTTTGTTCTAAATCAACTGAAATAATTCAAGTATTGTTCGTTTAGGCCTATTCATTATCTCAGCATTGGTTTCTTGGACAGTTGCCAGAATTTGTATAAATCAAATCAGATATTCACTAATATGTTTACACACCTAGATGTCCTTCTACAGTCCTTTTTTGTTCTTAATGAAGGGACTACCAGGTTTTGGAGCTTCATGTCTCCATTTTTAACCACAAATTATTACTGCACGTTTTTTAAAGAAAACACTTTATAATTGGCCAACTAATAGTCCCGATTGGACTAAGACGTACATAAAAACAATGTGTACTTCAAGTTTGTTCATACTCGACTTGAAAATGAAGACATTAAGATCCGAAACCAGTAGTCCCATCAATAAGGACAAAAAGGGACTGAAGATGGTGATCAAGGTATGCAGACATAAATAGTACGTATGTACAGAAAGTTCTGAAAGCATTATAGTATAACAGATATTTACATTATCAGAACAATACACGAAAATATACACAACACATTTTGAATAGTTAGCAGCTCAAAAAACGGGAAAAAATGCACAATAATTAATTGACTTCATTACACAACATTTAAAACATTGTGTGCTTACCACACGGAAAAAGTGTAAACTTCTATGGCGATACTCTGATGAATCAACTGCTATAAAAGCGAGTGTTGTCCATACTTACATACTTGCGTACTTACATACTTGAGTAACATATAATATAACAGCTGATTTCACCTATAATCTGTTCAAAACCTAGCGTAGATTGAACTTTGGGGTTATGTTAACAACTACAATCATTAAAATTTTTTGTGTAGTTGATTTTTTTAAATATGAGTTAGAACTAATGTATGCTTACGTTATAATATTTGCTTTGAGATTATAAACTTATATAAATACAGTACAACCTTTATTCATCAATATATTCGTTTATACAAATTTAAAGCAGAGATACATATTCGTTTAACTTCGGAAACATCCATTCATCTTCTATACTTATATTATAAAGAGGTACAGTTTGTTTGTTTGTATGCAGGGGGTAATCTTTTGAACTACTGAACCGATTGAAAAAATAGTTTTACCAATAAAAAGCTTCACTATCCCTGAGTCCTATGGGCTACAATTCATGTTTTATTCCATTTCTGAACTTGTTATCAATTCTTTTTAAGTTAGGGCAAAAAGTTTAGAAATTGTAAACTTTATTGTACGAATAAAATATATATTGTTTGTGATTTCAATGGTCAAGTGGTCAAATTTTAATGGTAAATAAGTCGAAGTTAAAGAAAAAAATGTTTCGTGGTTTTTTAAAAACATGTATTATGTATATAAATATCTCATTCAAATTATGCAAAACCACAAGCCGGGGAGTCCAGGTAACTAGTAATATCCCGTCAGTTTGGAAAAGAGCCAACCACCGTTTGTTTTACTTCCACCCTACTACCCTCAAACCGCAGATAAGAAAAGTTACCTGGTCTTGCCGAGATTAGAACAAGATTTCCTCTGATCAGGAAGACGCCACGCTACCCACTCGGTTATGGCTTGCCTTCAGTAAAACTGACAAAAACAACACATAATTATTTGCTACCGTATTGCCTATCTCGCCTCTTCTCCTCTAGTTTTTTTAAAATATAGTTCTACAATGTAAGCCATGAGATTGTCAACACTTTGACTGTTTCTCCTGTAAAGTTAACAATTTCTGACTTAAGCCCTTTTGCCCTAACTTCAAAGAATTTAGAAGACCAAAACATTTTACTGGTTGCATTTCTTTAAGTAAACTATCATCTAGCATGGCATTTGTTGTCTGATTTGAGCTTTCTATGGGTTTAGTTTTAAAAGGATTGATTAACAAATTGCTTTCAGCAAATTACTGTCCAATGGCATTGACTTATATTTGTATTTTGTTCTAATTGTTGTACGGAATCTGCTTGAAAACTTAATATTGTTTCATCAATAAATACCATTACCCTACAAACCATTACTATAGATTAAAAATAACACTGGACCGAGAACCGACCCTTGCGGTACCTCTTGTTTCTGTCTAATTGCTTTAGACAGCCTTAATGCAAAGACGTTGTGTTCTATTGTAAAGTAAGAGTTTATCCATTTTAATGAAATATTTCTAATACTCCGAGGTGTTGATAAACTCTTATCTTTTACTTTACACGTAATATTTATACCGATAGTAAAGTAACGGAAGTTTTGTTAATTTGTCAGTTTTCTTTGATCAAGCCTTAGCCTAGTGGATAACGTTGCGTCTTCCTGATCAGAATATGCTGGGTTCGAATCTAGGATAGGGAAACCAGATATCTAAACATATCTGTGGTTTGAGGGTAGGAGGACGGAAGTAAAGCAAACGGTGGTTTGGATTCGCTTCCAAGCTGACGGGATATGACTAGATATCTGGTCTCCGGCTGTGGCTGTTTTGCATAGTTTTACTAAGGTATTTATATTGACTAAAAAAAAAAAATAGTTGGATGACCCAAAAACCTCACTGATTGCATTTTTCAAACACTAATATAGTCTGCAGACATTTGGTTTCTGATTTGATTTATGTTGTCTATTGATGGATTAGGTAAAAAATGTTTCCAGCAAAGCATTGTCCAAGGGCATTGATTGGCATGTTATAGTGAAAACGGATTGTTCATACTTCTTGCTAAAAGTACTTTTTCAGTTCTCACTTTTGGTACTGGTATGAAATTATCCTAGTGGGTTTTCCCGAAGCTAAATTTAACAGCTAAGTATTTACCCATTCAATCCGAAACCACATTTTACGATATTACTCCAGACAAACATTCTAACTTGAGTTCAGCTCTATTGTGTTTCCGGAAGTGTTGAGGGTTATCTATATCCTCTAAATTGTACAGGAAATGCCCCAAACTTCCGTTCTGCACAAAGATTCACTGATATCACTTCCTGCGAGACCTGTAGGAGCAATAAACATTGTATTTTAAAATGTTACATTAAAGATAGTTTCCAACAATGGTAAGGTTTAGGGCCGTGTTGCTAGACAGCTAAATATTACTTCAACTTGTAAATCAGGTCTACCAACCTCGAGTATAAAAGTACTACTAGGATATAAAATGATTTATGAATACCGGTCAATTAATAATTTATGATTTTAATTGTGTAATAGTTAGAATTTATATTTTTGTTTCTTCCTTATCAAACTTTAATATAAACTCTAAGTTTAAAAAATCGTTTTTAATCAAGTATATACTGGGCTGTTTGGGCATAACATTTTTTTTTTTAATTATGAATGCTAGTAAACTAAATTAGCTGGTATAATCTTATTGTTTACAAATGGTTGCTGTAATAACACATAATTATAAATTGCCCAAAATATGAATTTTTAGAAAACATAACTAAAAACACTGATATTTTCTTATTTTGCTAAACAAGTTTACTGAAATTGTGTAGAAGTTTGTATATTGATAACAAAACAGCTTTAAACTTTTTTAAACACAAAACTGAATCTTGTCTTTCGTTCATTTAGAATTGTAGCTTGTATGGAGGATTAATATTATTGATTTAAAACTAATAAACTTTGAAAAATACTTGTTTTCATAATTCTATATTTAAAAAACGACTTTTACCCTTTAATCAAATGAATTCAATCGTTATGACAATATTATACAAAATGTATCCAATATCAGCTAGCTTTCTTGGTATTTAGTTGGATCAGATCATAATGCGGAGACTCAGATAAGTATAAACTTTACAAAAAAAAAAAAAAAAAAAAAAAGAAGGAAAAAAACGACTGCACCGAATTTGAGGAATATTTCAAATCACATTGACGTTAGCATTCTTTAAGTGGCACACTAAAGAAGTTGACATAATTTATTATTCGTTTTAACTGTTTCGTGGTATATAATTTGTGCCAGTCACAATACGCATGAGCAGATAAAAATAAATGATACTAAAAAACGTCTGTTCCGAATTTGATGAACTTTTCGTCAGTTCATATTGACGTGAGTTCGCTTTGTTTGTCGGATTTGTTTTTAATTCACGCATGTACGCACACACACACTTATCTTTTAAAAAGATTATAATAATACTATAGTGACCTTAAAACATATAAATATGTTACACATATCATATACTCCAATATAGGTAGAAATGTTTCACTAAATACTACCTACCAATAGCTAGTCCGATACATAAAAAAAAAAAAACTGATCTGTAAGCAGAAATGTGAATCGAGACAAAGTATGTTACAAAAAGACTGGTTACACAAAGGTTCGGTTGTGTAACGTGTTTTATAAAATGTTTCTGTAACATTTTTTATGTAACGTTAAAGATGCGACAGCAGATCTATACAAATAATTATTACAGGCAACACTGGCGAAGCTGGCACGACAGCTATAAAGTTCCGTTATAAAATAATTGATTAGCTCTCAATGTGTTTAGAGGTTGAACACGACTAAATCTGTTAAATTTACTTTGGACGGCTATTTAATGGTTAACATTTGCTGTGTTTTATGTTTAGAGGTTTGATCATAGACTAACTTTATAGGTTACAGTAAAGCGTTATCTTTGTTGAAGAAGTGGTTTAATGATATTGTAAAATATAATGTTTATTGTTTCTACAGGTCTCAGGAAGTGTTATCATTGTGCAGACCGGAAGTTGGGGTTATTTCCTGTACAACTGAGAGGATGCGATAACACAACCGGAAATACAAATCTCGACTCTCCTAATACCAGGTAGTTAATGTTTACTAATCTGATTTAATATAGTTTTGTTTTTTAGAGTATTTTAATAAAACTGGTGTGCATTTTGGAGAGCTAAAATATTACACTAAAAATTTACCATATACAGAAAACCAAATGAAAAACATCTTCTGTTATGAAAGTTGGGTGTATTGAAATTATTCTTATAAAACTATGTTAATAAACAGTATAATATTATTTGGTTTAATATTTTTAATTTCGTAAGTTGGTAACGATTATTTTAGTCGCGTTTGAGTTTTGGTCACTCATAACTATCTGCGTTTAATACGAAATAATGGTCTGAGAAGTACATGCACAGACAAAATATACAAATAACTGCAACCGAAAAGTCACTGACTGGTCGGACTATGGGAGTGAACTATTACGTTAAGAGGAGTGGCCTAACCCGTTTAAGGGCGTGGCCAATCCAGTTTAATTGTTTTCGTAACTATCACAATTTACTGGATGCAATTTACTAACCAAATATAATTAATTGTCTACTGTATTTGTCTTTATGTATTCTGGCCCGGGACCTGGTTAACAATTTAATTCAAAATTAAACGAGATTAAAATGAAGGCGGTACGGATCCATACAAATTAAATGCAATTTGAACTGATAAGTAGCCCAATATTAATTGTAAACTTTGCTTTTGTATTATACAGGGTGTTTACAAACTCCCTGGAAATATTTTGTGTATTTGTTCCTTAGGTCAAGACAATCAAAAAACGTGATATAAATATGGGTCTGACATGCCTAGTTTTTTGTCTGTCCATCTAATACTGAAATAAATATCATACAAAATTTGCACTAAACAACAATTTTCCGTGTACAGTTGTTACATAATTAGGTAAATGTCCCATTACTCAGTTATTTATTATCCGATTGTAGCAAATAAAGTATGATTTTGTTCGTCTTAAAATTCTACATTTTTTATTACTGGTAACATTTTTTTATAACAATTACGGTTTTCGTGAAATTTAACATCAAAGATTTTAAATGGCCGCAATCTTGAAAATGTTTAAGATATCGTAAAGAAATTGTATACACTTGTTTTAGCTACCAAGGTACACGTTCGTGCCAAATTTGAAGTTTCTATCTAAAAGAATACTCAAGTTATAAAATAATTTGAAAAAAAAACACAAACAGACGGGCAGACAGAAAACTAGGCATTTCAGACCCATATTTATGTGACGTTTTTTGGTTGTCTTGACCTAAGGAACAAGTACACAAAATATTTCCAGGGAGTTTGTAAACACCCTGTATACCGTTCTGGAAGGTATGACCACAATTTGTGGTGTTTCTAAATTATTTAAAAACGATGGTCTGGAAATAGTTAAAACATACTATTTGTCCTTTAAACATACACAGTGCAGCTGTTGGAAAATGTTCAATGTTTTTACAGTAATATGTTTACTGATTTAAATATTTCTGGAATGTTGGCTATTTTTCAGTATTATTTCTAACAAGAGTTGAATTCATACTTTCAAGTTATTTTAATTTCAAATCAGTACGTTAGGGTCTTACGCAGTTAGGCCTAAGCTTGGTTGTTTTAGTCTTATAACTCCTTAATGATTTAATTTGGAAATTTAATAATATTTCTCTTCTTAGCTTTGAGTTTATGGTTAATTATTCATACACGTTTATTGAAAACGTTAATCAGAATCAGAACACCTGCGGAAATTATTTGTTATAACTACACAACCAGTGAGAAAAAAAATGGTGTCTACCGTATCTGAAATGAATATCGCAGCTACTGGAAACAATAGAAACAATGTTTTCGGTTTTGTGAACCCAGGCTGTGGAAACAACTGAAACACTCATCAACAAATACACTTGCAGGTAACCAACTTTGTGATTTTGTACTATCACTAGGTACTAGGGCAAAGTGCTAGCTTCTCTCACTATCCCGGTGAAGCAAATGCAAACAGATTGTATGCTCTGATATTTTCACACGAGGCATTCGGATTGGGGTAGGGTGGTATGGGTAGTGGTGACCTATGTAATACAGTGATCGAAATACTATCCCCTATAATTTGAATTACTGCGTGTCTTATTTAAATAATCAATAGTCAACATTTCAAACAAGTTTTGATATCACCAACTGAAGGAAACAATAGAATATAAAACATGATTAATTATATACAATTATACAGTAAGCCCTTTTTCTTGATTATTGATTGCGTTTGCCTTTACCTAACCTAAAACACTGTTTATTGTGAAGAATAATTACCTTATCACATATATTATTTCTCAAGGCCATTTTTTGTCTGTACGCCATAACTTCCTTAATACATCATCAAATTACATGAATGAGGCATCATTTTAAAGCTTTCCTTAACCGCTACAACGGAAAAATATACAAAATACAATTATACGAAAAAATACAAAAAAAGAAATAAAGAATCGGAAAGTAACAGTGATGTAAGATCAAGTAAGTTGTAGGGATATTTTCCTGGTGTTGGCAACACTGATGATAACAATACCCAGCTGGAGAGCTGCCGTTACGCCACTACATTGCTATTTTTAATTAATTGTAAGCGTTGTTATAAACAGCATTGTGGAAACATAGTTGTTATAAACATCTATTTGTTGTTGTTTACCTTCTGCAAGTTTGTAAGTTGTTTAAAAATATATAATAACAACAAAACTATTTCTCTTTAACATGGATTAAAATAAAATTAATAAAACACTGTTAGTAAGTTAGAATGCGAATGCTTCGCACGGGTCAGCTAGTTATATATTATTTCTCAAGGCCATTTTTTTGTCGGTACGCCATAACTTACTTAATACATCATCAAATAACATAAATGATGCATCATTTTAAAGCTTTCCTTAACCACTACACCGGAAAAAAAAAAATACAAAATACAATTATACAAAAAAATACATAAAAAAGAAATGAAAAATCCAAAAGTAACAAGTAAGTATGTAAGATCAAGTAAGTTGTAGGGATATTTTCCTGGCGTTGGCAACACGGATGATAACAATACCCAGCTGGAGAGCTACCGTTACGCCACTACAATGCTATTTTTATTTAATAATTATTTTGTAAGCGTGGTTATAAACAGCATTGTGGATACACCTATTTGTTGTTGTTTACCTTCTGCAAGTTGGTAAGTTGTTTAAAAATATATAATAACAATAACAAAATTATTTCTCTTTAACATTTATTTAAATTAATAAAACATTGTTAGTAAGTTAGAATGCGAATGCTTCGCACGGGTCAACTAGTTATATTATATTTGCCATTTTGGTTGCTATGGTAATAAATGTAAATGCTTTCAAGAAACCTGTTTTGGTTTAGTATAGGACTAAACTGAAATTCTGTTCAAGCTATTGATTGAAATCACCAGTCTTACTTATAATATGTAACAACAGATGTTGGAATTATACAGTAAGTCTTTGTTTGATTTTATGTTGTTAACCTAACCTACAAAACTTGTTTGTTGTGAAGAACAATTGAATAATTCTTCGCTACGATAATGAATGTAAAGCTATTTAAAAACATGTGTTGGTTCAGTATAGGCCTAACCTTAAATTGTATTGTTAAGCTTTTGATCCGAATCAACTGTTTTATCTGTTTTAGGCTTGGGAGTGATCCATGTATTTTTAACACTTTTACTTTAGTATAGAGAAAGTATAGTGATCGCAAAAACATCGATGTTGAGATTTTTGTGGAAATATCCGTTTTGGGACACCCTGAGTCCAAAAAAGTGGTTTCTACAAAATGTCTGTCTGTATGTATACAAAGCTAGAGTGAAAACTATTCGATCGATTTCAAACAAATTTGCACCAACATGTCAAGTAGGCCTGTATAGATGCAGGAAAAATGGTTTTGAAATATTTTGAAAAACAACCCCATTTTTGGTAAAAAACTTCCCCAAAAAATCAGTTATTATTTTTTTATAAAAAAGCGGCACTAACGATTTTGATAATATTTGGCTTATTTGTAGACTTATGTACCCTACCATATGCAAAAAACAGCATCTTTCTAAAAACTCTCGTTTAGCTAATAAAAATAACTGATTTTTGGGGGTTTTTAGCCATAAAAGGTGTTGTTTTTCAAAATTGTTCAAAACCTTTTTTTGTGCATCTATACAGGCCTAATTGACGTGTTTGGTGCAAATTTGTTCGAAATCGATCAAATAGTTTTCTCTCTAGCTAATAATCTAATAATAATAATATTTATTAAATAATAATATTTATTAGTTAATCTTCTAGTTTAAAGTCATCTATCCAACCCCCCCCCC
>JAGFPH010000055.1:16048-44276 GCA_018207615.1 Philaenus spumarius | reverse complement strand
AAAACTAAGATGGTAAATAATGTTAAATGTTCAAATCAAATTATTTCTTATATTTTATAACAGCAGTAATAATAAAGGTTAAAAGAACCAGTAAGGCTCAGGTCTACACTTAATCAAAAACATAACAAAAACGTTATAAATAATAACCTCAAAACTAAGATGGTAAATCATGTTAAATGTTCAAAACAAATTAGTTCGTAAATTTTATAATTTGAATAAATAATTAATTCATTTCCTCCCTTATAAAAATCAATATTTACTTCCACAAAGCAGCTGTATTAGTTAGTTTCTTATTATAAACAGCTGTTTTGTATTAAAATGTTTTTACAGTATAACCTTCTGAATACTGTAATCATCGTTATTTACATCCACGAAATCAGCTGGATTAGTTTGTTTCTTATTATAAACATCTGTTTTGTATAGAAATGGGTTTTAAATATTTTCCATGTTCCATGGGTTTTCTTATGGGGAAAACCCGACCTTTGAGATTACCTCACGCCATTAAGGATAAGAATTTTTGACATCTAAAACGTTATTGCAAAACTACGAAATGAGACGAATTTTTTGAAACCTCAAACATTAAAATTGGTCCAAAAATAAGGGAGGAGTTGTGTTTACAAAAAACGGCTTCACGTATTATATATAAAGATATGTTTGTGAGAAAGTATGTGCCAGTTTCTGGTACCGTTTATTACGCTTTTAAATACACATTTAGAAAAATCCTTTTTTAGTGAGCGTCTATGACTCCATACGCAGTGAGACCAGGTTTTGTGTTTCACTGACAGTATTTTTTTTATTATAGAGCTCTGAGTTAGAGTTTAAACAATTATTTAAAACCTAGAGCCAGTAACCAGGTTCGAACCTATGCAATTGTGTTGGAAGTTTGAACTAGAAGACGACCGTCCTCAAAAGGTGATTGAAACGTGAATAGGCGCTGTTGAGTAACTGTGCTGACGAGGATGACCAGAGGTATTGGGAAATTTTCCTTATATTTTGAAAGTATCCGCTAAACTGACTATAAAAAACAATTTTCGCGAGAAATTAATTTTACAGAAATGACGAGAAATAGAAAACTAAACAAATGCAGGTCAAGTTTAACCATTTTCTCCATGTGTGCACTAAAAAAAGGAAATAAAAACTTCACTGACACCAGAAAGGTAAATAATAAATATACGAAACTAAATAAATGAAAAAAGGTAGAAAAAATACTTTAAAAATGTTTATAAATCTTATAAAAGGTTTAGTAGTAAATTATCAACATGAAAACGCGTAAAATGACATTGAAAACAATTAAATAAAACAAGAAAACGTGATCATGACAGCGTTGTCAAATTGAACATTCCGCCCACACAGACACTGTTGAACGATTGTGACGTGACATCCGTGAGAAAATACTGAATTACGGAAGGAGAAAACTAAATTTTGTCGGTTACCTGTCAGAATATTTATTTAATGCTACCAATCACGATGTTTTGTATAACAGTATTGCAACCCCTAAACCAAAATCGTCTGAAGTATTAATTTACAGTCTTTAATCACAGTATGTTTCCAGTTTGTAAACATATGTAAGCTGGTAACACTTCTTAGTTTTCTAAAAAAGGTCTTCAGCTGATGAAATATTTTTAGTTTGTAAAAATAATTTATGTTGATTATGTTATCTTATTTTCAGAAAAATCTGGCAACCGTTGCCTATACTGCCTATAGGAACTCGCCTATTCAGGTTTTGTTCTGTAATACTTCTTTTGAATTGTTCAAATTAGATTTTCCGACATAAGTGAAGTGTATAGTTTCTTTATATATAAAAGAAAAAGTTTTGTGTCTCGCTATTAAAATTGCTGGCCAAACACTTCTGCACTAATACCTGCTGTCGTTTTTGATAAATGCAAAGTTATAAAACAATTCGATATTTTAAATTACCTAGTAATTTTTTATATATCTCAAAGCTATAGGCACTTTCTTGAAAAAAATCGCAAATTCAAGAATTTTCCAGCCACGTTTTAAAACTAAATGGAGGTGATTTTCTAACTAGAGCTTTAGCGAAACGTGTTATAGTATTTCTTTATTTCTACTTTTCCTAAAGTCTGAGGCTACAAAGTTATTTTAGGAAGCAAAAATCACAATTTTCAGGTAATTGTCTTGAACCCCATTGCGTTACCAGCTCTTTATCATTCGGCCGCGTTTCCTTAAGTATCTACTTTTACATGACGTCATTCCTTTGTGTTTGTTTTATAATTTAAATATAAAATTATTCAAGCTAGACTCGGGGCTGTACAAAGGGCGTTGAAATATTTAAAAGAGGAAAATTTAAATGTCATTAATCTTAGTTTGAACAATATTTACATTTCAAAAGAATTTGTTTTCATTGGTTTAGATTAGTGGGCGCTATGTATTGCCATTGATAAATAGGATTGTTTTAAGTTAATCGGTCAGTCATACATCATTTAAAAAACAAACTATTTAAA
Source organism: Philaenus spumarius (assembly GCA_018207615.1). Taxonomy (NCBI): domain Eukaryota; kingdom Metazoa; phylum Arthropoda; class Insecta; order Hemiptera; family Aphrophoridae; genus Philaenus; species Philaenus spumarius. The sequence goes on along the minus strand of JAGFPH010000055.1, from coordinate 41,814 downwards.
AACAACATTAAGGGTTACTTATCTAGGCCTACCTAACTATGCTGACGGGGATTTTTAATTCAGTAAATGTGTACAATAATAAGGATTATAAAACTGTAGTCCTACTTGTTAAATATTTTTATTTAGATACGTTATTATACATTTAAAGAAAGATAAAAATACTACCTTCCAATTGCTTTTTATTTCACATTGATAGATCAAATTATTTAGAAGTTATTAATATTATAGTGAAGAAATTAATAATCGAATATGTTTATATGTTAAACGAAGATGTACGAATGTTTCCGAAGCTAAGCGAATAGGTATCTCTTTTTTTAAATTTGTATAAACAAATATATTAATGATAAAAGGTTGTATTTATGTACAGTTTATAACCTAAAAGCAAATATTGTAAAGTATATTATAGGATACATTAGTTATAGAACTCATGTTTAAAAGAAACACCTTCGCAAGAAATTATAACGATTGAAGTTGTAAACATTACCTCAAACTATAATCTACACTGGGTTTGTTGATGATGGGTGCAATCAGCTGTTATGTTACTCACGTACGTACACTCACTTTTATTCCTATAAGCGTTGTTGATACATAAATTAAGCAAAGGTCTTAAGCTCCATAACAAGTGCACGAATTGTTATTTATTTTTAAAGGTAGTTTCCCATTTTCCCCTTAGGCTCAAGCAGTCGAATTGCAAATGGTTTTGATTTCTTATATATCGCCTAAGAATAATATGTACTGCTCTCTAGTTTGTAGGAGGTTAGTGGAATTTATATTATTTTATTGTATAGGTGTAGTTATATAATTTTAACCCATTAGTGACAGAAATTTAATGGGCTTACTTTTGCTATGAAACATTTATTTAATAAATGTACCAATTTTTCGCTCTCTAGCTTCAATAAGAGCAAAATAATTAAAACTTTTTGTTCAATATTATTTGGTTGGTATGGTACTTTTGTGTTCATCCCTTAAACGGAAATTATCAAAATGCGAAAGCTGTAATTTTGTTATGTTTCAAATTAAAATATATTTTGCGATATCTGACCTCTCTATTTTCATTGAAACTAAGGTTTCTAGGGTAGTTGACCATTTAAACCCTTTTTTTACTACTAAACAAGGGAAAACTGTGAAATTTTCGAAAAATCTATCGAGTAGTTTTTGAGCAGTTAGAGGTGTAACAGGTACCGTTCACCTCGTAGTAATAAATATATTAATTAATAATTAGTTAGTAATAAAGGGTCCAATAACAGCGGACCTAGTATATAGGCTAAGCGGTAGTTTGCTGAGAACGCATATCATAGTTAATCCAGGGGGAGGAGGGGACGCTAGTTGGAAGCACCACGAGATGCAATAGTTGGTGAACACGTCTGCGAATAGAATCAAGTAATAAAAAAGGGGAGAGATCTTGCCTTCGCCTTATGTTTTTACATTGGTTATAGTCCCGGACCAGCAGAGAAAAATGAGTTTGCTTTGAATAAACGTTTTAAAGTAAACTACTCGTATACCACCTTATTTAAAGAACCTTCCTCACCATCCATCCTGACAACGCATGTACTCGTATGTCTGCAAGAGGACAGACGGCTCACCCAAAAACAAAGACACCCATCTTTAGGACACCGCAGGGGTGAACTGCACTCGATTCCACGTTCACCGTGCAGTACAGGTCTTACGGGAGAATAGACATGCTACTACCATTACAAGGAACATCACGTTTATTGTCATGTGGGTTGCGTCAACTGACCGAGCATTGCATGGGAGTTGATGTTTTTTAGTTGGCTAGTATAGCTGAGACTGTCGTACGGATAACATGGCTTATGGGCGCTCTATACTGAACGGTGAACGTGGAATCCAGTGTAGAAGAGGGTCGTGTCACAGAGGACTAACAAAGAAACACCACACCTTTCGTTTTTATCTGTCTTTTTGTTTGTTCGGTACAAATTGTGTTACCGATTTTAAACTAACTTTCCGATGACTTACAGACTTGAAACTTTAAACATAGCTCAGAACTGGATGCAATATTAACTCGCTTTCTTTCCTGTTCGTTTGTTTGTCTGATATGATCAGATGAAAAGAATCTGAAATAAAATTGAAATTTCCCTCGTATCTCATTCGTAATCTCTTTAAGATGTTTAAAACCGATTGCAAAGTTTCACGCACACATGACTAAAAAATGGAAAATAATAATAATTCAAATTTTAAAAAATATTCCATTTACCTCGTTTTTAAAACGGCCCAATAGGTATAAAATCGTTTCTCCCAGCCTCATACAGATTTATTTCATACTTTTTAGTCAGCATAAAAAACGTGATATACGAAACAAAATTGTATTTAAATAATTATTGTATACAGAGTGTCCCTTAAGTAAAGTGCCAAATCAAGGAATTGGTTCTGTGGGTAAAAATAAAGAGGACACAAAAAATAAAAAATTTTCTAAAAACACTTCGTTTTCCAGATACCCGTCATTTTGTTTCTTTTACTAAATAATTCATACCAAGAGAACGAACTGCCCGATTGAGTTGAAACTTGGCATGCCGTTTAACCTAACTAAAACCTAAAAGGACCTTCTCACTTCAAACATGTATAGCTATTTTCAAACTGTTATACAACTAATGTAAGCTTTTCTTCATTATTAGTTATTCGGTAAAAATTCAATACACGATCTTTCGGGAATATAAATCAACTCCAGTTATCAAGTGACTGACAACTAAGGGAACATAAACCTAGAGTAAGCTGTATGATATGTTTTGAGGTTAGAAGTCTTTGAAAATGTATATTTTACAATTCTGTCTGTTTACTTCGTTCTTCAAAAGAAACTACCTAGGCCTACAAAAACAAACTTTATACAATAGGGTAAAAGTATTTGTACCTAGCCCACGCGCATGGTTGTATTGTTCGATGTATTGGTCTTATTTTGTGGGAATAAATTAAAATACTTATCGAAGATTCCGCTCGAAGGTTTTGAGCATTGGTTTTGTTCAAAGTTGTAAACATAACCTTAAAATATATTGTAGGCTTGGTTTTGTGTTGATTTTTAATGTTATATCAATGTACATTATCATTTATATAACTAGTGAACCCGGAAGTGCTTCGATATTTCTTTATTTTAGTATATACATAAATGATTCGGATTTACATACATACATTAAATTAACAAACAAAATGAAAAATTAAATTTCAAGTGACTTTTGGTTAAAATAACATTTTTATGATCAGAGCAGGAGGTCGATCATTAAACATATGGATGTATAATGTTAATGCAATTTTTGTTACATTGGTAGCTATTAGATATTAATTATTATTTAACTTTAAAGGTGGCAATACCATTTCATTACTTTGACGAATTGCAAACGGGTTTTTATATCACTCAAGAATAATGTTGCACAAATTAAGCTGAATAGCTTGTAGGAAGTTAGACGAATTTATTTTTATTGTATAGAATTAGATACCCCATTTAAATCTCTTTGATTTTAGTGACCATCTTTACAATTAATTCTGGTACTAATTATGTGTAAATTCTGAAATTTGTAGTGAAATTAGTTTTTGACCATATAGAAAAAATAAGTGTAGTCTATTGATTATTATTTAATTATGCGTTTACATATTCCATTTTATCCCTTTGACTTAAGTAATCAAATTACAAATGGTGTTTTATATCCCTTAAAAATACTATTTTAGCTTTGTAGCTAATGATAACAAATTTTTTTTAGGAAATTAGTTTAATTTATATTTACTAGTGGCTTGAAGGGGCAAATGCCCCTATTAATATTGAAAAAAACTTTAATATTTGTACATTAATTTTATTTTTTAAATACAAATTAAAAACTTATACACATAACCTTATAATATTTGTTTGTTTACAAATCATACTCACCTGTTTTTCATTACAATGTATTTCTTATTGAGATTTTTGTACTCAGCTGTTTTTCATTGCAATGTATTTCTTTAAAATATTTGTTTGTTTACAAATTATTCTCAGCTGTTTTTCATTTGCAATGTATTTCCTTAAAATATTTGTTTGTTTACAAAATATACTTAGATGTTTTTCATTTGCAATGTATTTCTTATGGATATTTTTGGTAACTTTTTAGTTCCTCAAAACATGTTATGACTTGAGAAAAACCTATATTTTTCCCCTCTCCTTCGTGTCAATACCTTTAATTTGAGCCATTTAACAGCTTTGTACTACCCACAATCTTTCTCTCAAAATTCGGCTTACGAAATTATGTATATAGATTGTATATGTTTAGTAACCCCATTTCAACCCCTTGTACTGTAGTAATTGTAACAGCTCAACACTTCAGGCAATGATATGGATAATCTGTGAAATATTTAGTTAAATCGGAAGAATAGTTTTTGAGTTTATAGAGGACGAAGAAAGGAAGAATCATTTATACATATAGAGATAACGGTACAAAACTTAACCCAAATGTTGTAAACACAACCTTAATGGATTCACATAGTTGTTGACGTATTACAGCTGATGGACGAAATCAGTATCAGCTGTTATATGTTGATACTATACGTACACTCGCTTTTATAGGAGTTGATTGAGGGAAGTGTGTATTATACCACGACGAGTGTCTTACCAACCTCTGTTTATGACAAGCAGTATTACCCTGCATACTTTACTGTACCCTATCCTTCTTCTTACCAGGGGTTGTACAAAAACAGACATTATCTTCAGGTGAACCACCCTAATTTGCATAAAGATTAGTGTAATAGTCTCAAATACCTTTTATGTGCATACAGAGTGTTCTAGAGTTCCCATTGTGTTTTAAGGAAAGAGTTTAGACACTTCGTCGCAACTGATAGTTCCGTCTCACCTAATATATATTTTTGCCAATTCTAGTGTCGTATTTTGAGCTTATTTGGTGGTTGAAAGTCTTTTTAAAGACATTTCGAATATAAATATATATAGAGTAAAATAATTCGGTAGTAGTAAAGGACAATACAAAAAATGAGCTCTTTACGTTTAAGATCGCTATTTTGAAACGGGACAAAGTCAAAACATTTTCAAAAATGTTTACTTTTCGACATTTTAAAAGATTTAATTCTCGATTTATGTTCAGAATTTTCTTCAAAATTTCTACTTTGATTTGCAATAGAACTTTAAGATATTTTTGTAGGGGTTGCAATTCTGTTATACAAACCAACGCAATTGGTTACAGTATAGAAAATAAATTATACTATTATTATTTTTCCGTAGGGAAAAATTTGGTGTTTGTTCAACATGGGTGAAATGTTAAATTTGACAAAATTACTTTTTCATATTTCAAGATTTGATTTCAAACAATGTAGTGTTACTCGTCTTACTTTGCTTTACTTCCGCCTTCATACCCTTAAACCACAGATATGAAACCCGGGACCACCTGGTCTCGCGAGATTCGAACCCGGGATCTTCTGATAAGGAAGATCCCACAATATCCACTCGGCTAAGGCTTGCTCAGAATAAAATTGATAAATTAACCAATCTTAGTTACTTTACAAAGCCTTATATTATATTATGTTATGTTATATTGCCTATCTCGCCCCTTCTCTTCTCACTATTATATTCCATACTTCTTTCTTGAGGAGCTTTCCTTTGATAATCCTAGGCCCATGAACATAATAGTTACCTGTATTTACAAACAGATGTTTTTTGATACAAACATGATTTGTTTTCATATTTGTTCATCCAATATTTACAAACGAAGATAAGAGGAAATAAACGGTACCAGGAACTGGCACATACTTTCTCACAAACATATTTAAATTATTAAACGTCACGGTGACTTGTAGGGTGGGGTAGGAGAGGTGATTTTGTATTAAAGTTGTTTTCCCATAAAAATCTATAAAATAACGGAAAAACCAACTTTTCTGAAAAACGGCTAGAACGATTTTGATTAAAATTTTACAGTTTATAGTACTATAGGTTCCTAATAAACTATAAAATTTTAATCAAAATCGTTAGAGCCGTTTTTGAGAAAAGTTGATTTTTCCGTTATTTTAAGGGTTTTTATGGGAAAATTACCCTTAAAAATTAAAAATTCACAAAAATGAAAAAAAAACGCCTGGAGATACCGTGGATTAGTACCTCCATACTAAATTTCATCAAAATCGTATGACTGGTTTAGGCTCTAGGTCTGATAACATCCACACAGACACACAGACACACACATAGACATCACTCCGAAAACCACTTTTTTAGGTTCAGGGGGACCCAAAAAGGATATTTCCACCAAAAACTCAAACTCGAAAATTTTGACGAATACAATACTTTCTCCATATACTATGGTATAGGGGGAGAAAGTAAAAAATACATGTTGGGGATTAGTACTCTGTAGATGACGACCCAGTATACAAGAACCGTAAGTTTTAAAAACTTTGAAATTATTTTAAAATTTATATAAAAATGTATTTATATTGTGTACCAAAAATAAAATTTTTCTGATACAAGTTTTAAAATGGTCTCCTCAAAGGGTTAACCTTTATATTTTTGTATTACGTAATTTCTATAATATCAATTTCTCTTGAATTATGATTGTTTTTAGAGTCAGTTTATCGTCTAGTTTCAGCATCAGCGTCCTGGTCATTCTGATGAGCACCCGGTTAGGCGCCAAGTTTAATGCTCTTTTTATACCACCATACGGTTATGACAGTACGGCCAGAAATCAAATGGCCAAAACCATTCTTTAATTATAAACCTGAAAACAAAGCAGTATTACGTCAGATAATATTCTAAATATCTAAAATATACCAACTATAAATAATTCATTATTATTGGTTTTCGCCATTCCGAATATTGTGAATTGATCAAATCAAATGTTAGACTTACCGTCTTCAATATTCCATTTGTTCGTCGTTCTAAACGACGGCCGTTTCGGTTATTCAACCATTTTCAAGTCCATTCGGTTTCCCTTCGTCAATTTTGAACACTTAAATAAATAACATAAAAACACTTAACACAAAACATTTATACGCACACACGAGTTAAAAATGTTACTGAACTAGATCATCACTGAACCGTACCGCGCGGTGTCTTAAACATTACTGCCAATAAATAACTCAGAATTATTAACTATAAATAATTCGATCACGCAGTTGAACCGCTGACGTTAGTTGAGCAAATTTAAAAAAAATAAGTTAATATGTTTTATGGTTTCAACCAACTATAAAGTCACTGAAAAGCTGTCTGCTGTAGGACATATATTATTAGGATTTGCACCTCAGCATCCAGCCCCGGCCCACGAGCTGCTTCTTTCTGCTCGTTGCTGCTTCGCGCCCTCGGATTATGGACTGCTCGCTCGGACAAGCTCGGCCGAAGTCGGCCTTAAATCAGAAGATGTCCCCATAGTAAAATCCCCCAAGTGTACTTGAACCGAGTACTTTTATAGTACTTTACGTGTTGATCGATTTTGAAGAAACCAGACGGGCTATATGGTCGTGTGAAAAACAAAATGTGCAGAATAATCACAGATTTATATACGTTTAGATAAATCCCCAAACGTCTTTCATTCTAGTAAACAAAATTTCAAAAAATATTTACTTTCTCAAAACATGTGATACCAGCTGGATTTTTTTGCTAACGAAGTCGTTCGAGTGATTTAGGAAACCAACATGTGTACCAATTTTGAATAAAATCGGACGTAAAGTGAGCCGTTAGAGTGTGAACGCTTCATACGTACATATATAGTTTTTAACGACACCCCAAAATGTGATTTGTGGACCATGATCGGTGCTCATTTTCCACTCCCGAACTTAGGTCTCACTATAAAGCCGGTTCTACACGATGCTACGAACACCTTCCAACGTTGGTCGTTTGATGGTTCGTCACATCGTGTGGCCGTTGTTCAAACCTACGAGCGTCTAATGGCGAGCGTCGAACATTCGCATTTGACCATGTTCGGGTCGATGTCGGTATTTTTGCACCGAGTCAAAGTTATGCCTCCAACGTTTGAAGGAAAATGTTCGTTGGTTCGATTCAACGGCTACACGACTCGTTCATATGAAGCATTATTTTTACTCTCTATTTACACCAAAGACCCGTCTTGTTTATGTTTATCTCTGTGTTTAATTTTAATCAGTAATATTATTCATTTAAATTTTCACAGGTAGCCTAAGTAGGCTACAATTTATATTTCATACTTGATACTAGTAAGTTCCCGTGAAAAATCAGAAACAGATCACCGGTAATTAGATACTATACCTTTAAAAAATATAATTTTAAAAGTGTACTATTTTAAAAACAAATTTTATTTAGGCCTGCCTAAATATGATGTGGGGATTTTTAACTCGTTAAATGTGTACAATTAAAACATAATATATTATTATAGACTGTCATCCTCGTCCATTTTTGCAACTGGGCCAACGTTTGTACCAAACTGTTTTCTTAAATATTGGATCAAACATTCGATTCACCGTGTAGCAGGAACATTCGCTGTACCATATGTCGAACTTACTTGTCCCAAACGTTCGGTCCAACATTGGAGCGAGCGTTCGTAGCATCGTGTAGAACCGGCTTAAGGGTCATTGCAATAGCTCATCTTTATTATATAAATCTATATCTATACTATAACATTATAAATAGGTAAAGTTTGTTCGAATGTAGGGAAAATCTCTGGCACTACTGAACCGATTGAAAAAAATAGTTTTACTAATAAAAAGCTACACTATCCCTGAGTAACATAGGTTATAATTATTCATTTTGATAAAAACCTTTTTTTATTTCAATATTTGCAAATTTAGTCGGAAAAAATTCTTAGGTTAGGCCTAGAACCAACATTTATAGCAACCAATTGAATAAAATAACAGGTAATATGTTTGCTCCAATATTTCCGTTAACAGCTGATTTCAAAATTTGAAGCAATTATTTTTGTATTTCTAGCTTTTAGGTTAGGGTTTTAAAGTGTAGACCTGAGCCTTGCTGGTTCTTTTAACCATTATTATAACTGCTGTTATAAAATACAGCGTGGTTATAAATTATTGTACACATTTTAAGATTGAATAAATAAATAACCAATCGACTTAAAAACATGGAAATTGTTTTATTAAATAGCAAATTTAAAACAGTTTTATTACCAATGAAGGACAAAAAGATTACTGTTACTCATACTTTTACAAGGAAACTAAACTAATTCCACGTGCTCTCCGAGCTTTGCACGCAAAGTTTGTAGTCTAAATTCAACCTCACACCATGTGTTTCTGAGCATTGCTGGAGTTATGCTTCCAATAACCTCTCGAACTCTATTCTTGAGTTCCTCAATATCTTGAACTTTTTTGGCGAAGACTCTGTCCTTGACATAGCCCCACAAAAAAAAGTCTAAGGGTGTAATGTCTGGGGAACGTGGAGGCCAAGGAATTGGACCATCCCGTCCAATCCAACGACCAGGAAACGTGTTATTTAGGTAGTCACGTACTATCTTACCCCAGTGTGGAGGGGCACCATCTTGCTGCCAGTAAACATTTGGTTGTCTATGCTCAATTTGCGGTATTGCAAAAAGTTCAAGCATGTCGAGGTATACCTCTTTAGTGACTGTCGGTTCTGCGAAGAAAAAGGGTCCTATCACTTCATCTATAGCCAATGCACACCAAACGTTTATTTTAGGGCTGTCTCTGTCTTGTTCTCGAACATTATGAGGATTTTCAGTACCCCAAATCCTACAATTGTGTCTATTCACCTTACCAGAAACATGAAAGTTTGCTTCATCAGAAAAAATTACTTTTTTCAAGAAATTGCTTTCTCCAATGTTTATTGTTTGTTCTTCGAGGTCAAGTAATCTAACAGCAAAATCGTAGCGTCGAGGTTTATCGTTAGGTTTTAGTTCATGTAATAACTGAATTTTGTATGGATGGAGCTTAAGGTGTTTGTGCAAAATTTTTAAGACTGTTGATCGAGGTAATCCTAATTCCAAACTTGCACGCCGAGTAGACTTACCAGGGCTCCTCGTAAACAATTCTCTTACTTGATCAACAATAGCTTCAGAAACTGGAGGTCTACCAGCACCTTTTCTATGTTGGACACTTCCCGTCTGTTCAAACTGCCTATACCAGCGTTTTATAGAATTGTTACTCGGAGGATTGCGGCCATACTCTAAACGAAACCTTCTTTGAACAGTTATTACAGATCTGCTTTCATTAAACCAAAGAACACACCTTGCTTTTTCTTGCACACTAGCCATTTTGATACTGAGGTTAGTTTAGTGTTTGTTTAGTCAACTGTAATTAACAGCTGGTGTGGAAAGATCCATTGTTGACCAGCTGACTATGTCACAACACAAGTCATTAAGAAGAATCATACCTTACACCCACAGTTTAAGTGACATTTTTACTTTTTTTTATAACTACTTTTTATAATTATTGTAATGTGTACAATTATTAATTTTCAGTCAGTATATAAAACTGTTTTAAATTTGCTATTTAATAAAACAATTCCCATGTTTTTAAGTCGATTGGTTATTTATTTATTCAATCTTAAAATGTGTACAATAATTTATAACCACCCTGTATAAGAAATCATTTCATTTGAACATTTAACATTATTTACCATCTTAGTTTTGAGGTTATTATTAAACCTACACCATTATTATAGATAAAACATAACACATGTTTTTAGAAGGTTCCATTGTTGGTTGGCATGCGGAGCACGCAGGGGTCTCCCCTAGTTCGCTAATAACTATAATGCGTCATATTTGTTTTGATACTTTTTTCATAATATTTGGTGGTACTTTACATATGATGTAGTCTCGCGGTTACACATGGACGGACAAATATGGCGGAACTCCAGTATTCCCACGATTAACCAAGAGTTTGTTTTTAGAAACAGGTCACTCTCCCCGCACCAATGTAACTTCTCCCGGTTAAATATTATTAGCATATTGTGCTGGAACGCTTAAGAAACGGAGTACATCGACAAGAAAAGACATTATCTCCAGACTGTAGCTTATACATTTACATAACATACAAGTATAATTCCGGCGCTGTTGTTGTCGTTTTTGTCTGCACTCGTATTAGCATAATGTAAATATTGTTAAAACCTATCGGAAATGTACGCTTTACACAGAATAGTTCGATATGGCGGACTCGAACATATTGATTTGTTTTTAATGATAAAGGATAATTGAGGGTAAAATTTCGATAGAAACTTTTAAATCTATGTAGAAACCATATTCTTATCCTTGTTAGAACATTGAATGTAATAAAACAAAGACGAATTTTAATATGTCAATTCTTTATTATCGGTACATCGTGAGTTTAATTAGAGATTGTTACTGTAAACGTATATACAAAAGTGCGTGAGACTCTCACCCGTTGAAGTGAAACTTATTAGGTTATAGAAACAGTTGATTTTATGCATTGCTTTTTTGTATTTGTTGACGATTTTATTATTTCAGTAATAGGAAATGCTTATGTAGAATTTAATTGAAGAAAACCTCTCATAATTAAATGAAATATTTCTTTTATTCGTCTATTTCCTAATAAATAAATAAATACACGACTTGATTTAAAATATTTGGGATTAAAATAATTTATTTAAGTAGAACTATAAATAAAATGTATGAACTTTTGTTTTGTTTTAGAAAACGCATATCATGTCTTTGAGTAAAATATTAAAATTTATGGCTCTGTACATATATTTACCACGTTAAAAATCTATAACGGCATAGACTTAGTTAGATAAAGTTTGTTGTTTGCGTGCCTAAGTAGTTTATTTTGAAGAACGAAGCAATACAAAATCATTGTATACAATAAACATCGATTCAAACATATTAACATCTGATTTCGTTTATAAGTATTATTACGTACTTAAAAAAATGAAATAGATATAATAAAATAAATGAAAAACAATTTTTTTAAAACATGCTTTCCTATCCACGAATAACATAAAAATAGACTTGAACTAAAAAATAAAAAAAATAAAAAAATAAAACACAGAATAAATTGATTCTTCCTCAGCGAATCTGATATTGTAATGCGACTTGTTAGCTTGCAATCTTTTTACTTTTCACAAAATGAACACACAAAAAAAGCATGGGGCGTGATTTTTTCGGAACTTTGCAAGAGTACGCCCCATGCTTTTTGGGTGTGTTTTAAGTAAAAAGATTGCAAGCTATCAAGTCTCATTACAATATCAGATTCGCCGAGAAAGAATTAATTTTATCTGTGGGTTTTTTTATTTTCTAGTTCGAGTCTATTTATGTTATGGATAGGAAAGCATGTTTATTTTTTTTTTCATTTATTTAATTTTTAGTTATAGTCATAAATTGGATTTTTCCGAAAATGTTTGGTCCTCAGAGCCACCCCCCCCTATCTGAAGGTTAATTTTTTGGTTAATATACGTATGCAAGAACGCAATCGCAACGCGATGTGCTATACGGAGCAGCTCGAGGCGATCCGGAAAGAGCCGAGGCGACCGTACACCGGTCCACGCACCGTTCCACCCAGCGGTTGAACGGTAGCAAGTTGAAGAAAAGCTTGTAAAAATGTGTTCACTTGTTACCACTATGCCTTCCAGTGGCATCAAGAAGAGTGAGGTCCAGTAGATATACTTTAAATAAAACAAAAGGAGGGCACAGTGCAACCGGTGACGATGCCAAGTAACAAACTAAATTTAAAAAGGTGAAAGTAAACAAATATTTTTTTTTTGGTCAACTTAATGAGTCACCCAAAACTGTACACTTACAATACACAAATATATAATAGGAACTAATCTAAAACCATGTTATAAACTAAATATTTCCAGAAAGAAATACTTTTAAATTTATTGAAATTATGAAACATTCTATTAAAACACTAAGAAAAAAATAGTTATTATACAAATTATATCTGCTAGGATCCATGAAATAAGTTTTAGTACAATTTTCTGCCAATCCTAACGTAACTCTTTCACTTAGTTTGTCGACGCGTTTCGGAGTTCCTCCGTTATCGAGACCTATTTCAGTACTGGATTCATCCGTTATGGAATCGTCTAGATATAGTTGTCTATGAAAAAAATAGTGTTTCATTGTTTTCTTAAAGGATACCAAATTATATCTATATTAAATTAAAAAAAGTATGTAATAAATATAAACAAACATATATACAAATATATATACAGAGTGTCCCCGAACTCTCTGGACCCCTTTTGTGGATATGTTCCTGGGATCCAGACAAACATATTTCACAATATAAACATGGGTTACAGTGCTTATTTTTTCGTCTGTCTGTATGTGTTTTTTTTACAAAATAATAATTTTTTTGGAAGTAGAAAATATACTGAGCTCAAACTTTGTATACCTATTTGTTGCGTAACCTTTTATCACTGTACGAAAAATTAGTAGAATCAGCTTTGAAAGTGCTCGTAACATTATGCAAATATCTTATTAGTTTAGGTTTCCATACAAGTTAACTTAAAAATATTTTGTTTCTAGAGTAATTCTGGGTATTGTTGACAACTACCAAGAAATACATTTTCCATTTTGTTTTGTCAATATCTCTGTTATCCTTTGAGCTACAGACAAAATAAAAAAAACATTGTATTTGCCATTAAAAAAGTAAACTTTTTTGTCTCTTGTAAATGTTTTGTTAAGTTAGCGGTTTTTGAGATATTTGATATGAAAAATTATAAACGGCCGCCATTTTGAAAATATTTAAAATAATGTTCTAATTTTTCGTACAGTGATAAAAAGTCGCAACAAATAAGTATACAAAGTTTGAGCTCAATATCTTTCCTACTTCCAAAAGTATTAAGTATTTTGTAAAAACCACATATAGACAGACAGACGAAAAAATAAGCACCTTAGACCCATGTTTATATTGTGAAATATGTTTGTCTGAATCCCAGGAATATATCCACAAAAGGGGTCCAGAGAGTTCGGGGACACCCTGTATATATATTTATATACATATATATATATATATACTAGTGGACCCGGCAATGCTTCGCTATTGCTTAATTTGAAACTTTGAAAGCCTGTAATTCGTATCCCGTGTAATTCAACATCCTGTAATTCGTATCCCGTGTAATTCAACATCCTGTAATTCGTATCCCGTGTAATTCAACATAGGCCTAATGATTGTTACACATAATTAATAAAACAACTGATTTGAATCAAAAGTTTAATACAATTTTAGGTTAGGCCTTTAAAACCTATGAAATATAATAATTAAAACATCTAATATTACAATTTAACATTATATTATTGTTACACATTATAAATAAAACAGCTTATTTGGACCAAAGTTTTAACACAATTTTAGGTTAGGCCTATTATTATAAAATCAATACACTTTTTTTGAAAGAGTTTGGAATAATCACCATAGTAACCAGAATAACACATTAATAAATACGAATCAGCTGTTTCATCTGTTATATGGCTGCTTATGGGAGGGATGAATTTTCGCATTTTCTACCCTTTAAATTCAAAATTTTGCAAAATCCTTTCTTAGTACATTATTGGACGGATGTACCTTCCAAATTTCAAGTCTCTAGCTTTAATAGAATCGGCTCTGCGTTGATCATCAGTCAGGACATTGCATTTTATATAAGAGATATATTGTTAAACTGCTATATTATAATTACCAGAAAACTGTGCACTTACGTATTATACTCGTTTATCAAACTAAATGATATGAACTAAAATTAAACAAAAACTCTGATAAAATAATAACAGCTTGTAAATAGTACATTTATTTTAAATATACAGCTCAGCTGATGGAAGATTTTCAGTTATAGCAAAATGCAGGTGTTTATTGTTACACCTTTAAACTGGAATGAAGGCTATTTCTCAGTGGCATTTCCGTTAACAGCTGATTGCATGTTTTAATAAAATTTGTACCAGGATGCTGGTTCTTTTTAACTGCTCTTAAAATTTTAAAAATCGTAATTATAGTTTAGATTGATTGAAGATTTTTTTTAAATAAGCAATTATCGAAACAACTTCCCTACTTAACTCTGCGTCTTCTTAAACTGGCATGCAGGCTATTTCTCAGTGGCATTTCCGTTAACAGTTGATTTCGTATTTTATTGCAATTTGTAAGAGTAGGCTTAAGTTATGCTGGTTCTTTTTAAACCGTTTTATTATAACTCTTGTTGAAGTAGAATAATTAATAATTATAGTTTACAAAAATAATTCTAGTTTAGATTGACTAAAGTTTTAAAAGTAAGCAATAACAAATAAAGACACTTTCCCACTCAATTCTGCTACTCCTTGAGCTGACAAGTATGCAATTTCTCTGTAGCATTTTCGTTTATTTAGACTTTTAATACTATTTATCATCTTACCTATGAAAAATCCTACTTCTTCATAAAAAAACAAATGTTTGCGTGAGACACAAGTAGGGGCACCCCTCAGTTTAGTTTATACTTAGATTAATCAGAATTATTTTCTTCTTTTACAATTAATATAATTATTCTACTTTTTTTAGCTGTTAAAACTCGCAAAACCCAAATCAACTTTCTCAACCAACTCTGCGGCTTCTTAAGCTATCTTAAGTCGTACAATCTAACTTTACCGCCAACACAATCAAACTTTGTTTAGCTTTATTTAACTTTATCTGCAGTTTTAGTTTTTGTCAGAATCGATTGACTGCCGAGAAGATAAAGTAAATTTCAATACATTCTCATTTTTATTGCCGCAGCTCTGAGGAATTGTTTTGTAAGTAGTGCATAATAAATTTACACTAGGTAGAAAACTTGTGGGTTGAGGAATAAAATGACGAGATTTTTAAAAGAGAAATGCTTTCTTGAAAATGTTAGTTTGCATTTAATATACAATAGTTTTGAAGTAAAACTTCATTAGGCGCGGTAGGGCCAATTGGCCTGGTTCGAACGAAAAGTAAAACGCACTCTACATGCATGGGCTTGCTGCGTGCTATGTGTTAAGAAGCATTTCTCTAGCCACGGTAGCTTGATTTTGCAATCGAGACGAGAATTTAAATAGTCCTCCTTCTCCGACTCCATCCAGCAGTTGATAAGAAAGAGAGGAAGAATCATTTCTAATTTTCAGGAGCATACGTCATGACCGTCTACGCGCATGTATCGCGTGCACTGTGTTAATACGTATCATAGGGAACCAGTAGACTCTTGCATATTATACTGAACAGTTTAAATTTTTTTTCACAACTAATATTTTTTAGATTAGATAAAAACAAACAATAGCTTACTGTATTAAAGTCAAACATCTGGTGTTACATATTATATTGTTTAGTTTAGTTGGCAATATCAAAGTATGTTAGAAATTTTGACTATTGTTTATTTAAATATTATTGATGAAATTACAACGCATGAGGTAATTCGAATTATTTGGGATGGTCGTGTCTATTTCGGATCTCTGTGTTACATTATGTATAAGTCATCGCTACCATCACAACCCTACTTAGATCGAAGTGAATCTGTCCTAACCAATCGTCATTTCCGTGTCAGAACAGAGTATACGATAATCTGCTTGCATTGGCTTTCTCATAAATCGCTGAGGTGGTTGGTTAGCGAAGCTAGCAGGCGCGGAGCCCATAATATTTAATAACTGAGGTTATATCACAAACTTAAGAATAATGTAGACATTTAAGTTTATTATTTATAAACTTATCTTAGAAGTTATGATTAAACCCACATCTATGGTAATATAAATTGTGAAATATGTCAGTATTGGGTGAAATGGGATTGTCATGTGAAGTACGCATTGGTAGCTTCTTTTGTCTGGAATTAAAACTATTTTAGTTACAAATAGATTTATTCCAAGATTAAGTAAAACATGTATTGCTCTGTTTAAACACAAACTGCTATAAGTGCACATCTATGTAGAACAGTTATTGATAAGAGAAATGGAAATCGTGACCATAATACTTACTGTGTTAAGTGTACATGGGTTGATCTTATCTTCTGCGATAGCAAATGCTGTTGTGTTTGCTTGGAATATTTTAAGCGCAATAAAATAGAAAACGTTTGATACTTAGTTTTGCGTAAATTACTCCCAGACTGTTTATCTGTTTACAGCCCTTGGCAGTTATTTACATAATACAATGCCTTAAAATTGCTAAACTTCCATCCCCATAAAATAAAAAAAAAAGAATAAACATATATTTTCAATTAATATAAAATCCATTAGGCCTAATATAAAAGCGAGTGTGTACGTCCGTACGTGATACTGTAGTGCATGCGCTTGGTCGTTTTAAAATAACAGAACTATTATTTTAAAGACATATTTTACGTTATTGAGCAGCTGTCAACAATACACCCCACTGCAGAAATATAACAGCTGGTTTCACCAATCATCTGTAGTACTTTAACAAAACTTAGCCTAGATTATACTTTGGGGTTATGTTCAACTCAATCAAAATAAACTTATTATAATGTCTGGATGTTGGTTGTTTTTGTATATGAATTGTAAAACTAATGTAGGGTATAATATGCTACATAATGGGGTTTGAATGTGAAAATGTATGTATTTTTACAAACCCTTTTGTTTACAGCCTAATCACAACTTAGGCCTACAAACATAAACCGTGGCTATCTTGGGTTGTTTGTCTGAATTATTGCTACATAATTAGAATCATTGAGATTCTGTTAATTTACTATTAAATATAGGCATACTGTTGATGAAAACGTAACTGAATGATAATATAGTTTTGAATAATAATTTACTGTATTTAAAATATTTGGGTTAAAACCGATAGTTTAAGTAGGCATACGATTCAAATATATGATGTTTTCTTTGGTTTCCAAAATTTGTTTCAAATCTTTCAGTAAAATGTTTAATAACTGTAGGCTATGCACTTTAATCATGTTGTAAATCCTTATCGGCATATACCCAGTTAGATAGAGTTGGTTTTTTGTGGGCCTAAGTAGTTTATTCTGAAGAACGATTTAAACAAACAAAATTGTAAACAAATTTGAATTTTCAATGAATTATAACCTCAAAAAAACTAATATAGCCTACATCAGTTCTAAAACACATTCAACTTTATATTTTCAAGCTATATTTGTTCTAATATGTATACAATAAATTTGTATGCAATCTTAAATCATTGATAAAAAAAAATGAAAAATTGTGCTAGTAACGAATAGTTGATGGAAATAATTGATTAAAAAAGCCATCGATAAATAAAATGATGAACAATTAGTCAAACGTTTTACTGGAACCTCCTGGATCAGAAACTGCTTCACTTATTTAAACTAGAAACTGCTCTTAAATTTAGTTTGGGACCGTTGCACAGTCAGGCCCACCCAAACGAATTCCGGGCCCCTAGGCAAATATCTTGTGAGGGCCCCTTTCGGTCTCAACAATAGCCCCCCCCCACGTCAAACCCAAATATGAGTGTTTGCCTTAACCATGTCACCTTCTTTTGTGTGTTTTTTCTTACTTTAAATCTATGTAAATACAAGTAGACTGCTGTAGTTAAACATATATAATGGACTACTGTAAATATACATAGTTTTAATGGTTATTGTTCAAACGCTTTTCATAACAAACAATGCTTTTTTCGTAGGAAAAAATAAAATAAAACAAATTATAGTTTTTTTACAGCGAATATTTATGTACACCATGTCAAGTCAAAATACCAACAAAACGTGAGCATGAATTAAACAATGAGTTAGACTAATGTAAAAATCACATGATTATATTTATAGCCTTTTTATTGGTAAAGTCATTAATAATGTCACTGAAATCAACAGTACCTGCCAGGTCAGATTCCATGGCAAGTGTTGTTAGAGCACACAGTCCTCTTGGCCCGTAGTTGATCTACTGTAGGTTTTCAAATCACTGAAAGAAAGCTCAGCTCCTGCTACTGACACTGGAAGTGTGCAAAACAAACGTAGAGCTAGTTTAGTTTATTTCATATGAATTTTTTTTTTGTATGCAACTTCAATTGCGTATTTTATGCTTTTTAAGTAAATTGTCAGTGAAATTAAAGAGCTCATATTTTTACAAATATATCTATACTCCATTACTTGTCCTAGTACTGACTGCTGGCTTCCAAAACCACAATTTCAAGTTTTTTGGCCTGAGCCGGGCACCTGCGGGGCCCAGGCCCTGGGCATTTGCCCCCTTGCCCCCCTCTTTGGGCGGGCCTGTGCACAGTTAGAAGATTGTTAGCAATCCTTTTGAAGAGAGAAAGCTATGGGAACTTCATTTCTTGACTTGAATCATGGATATATATTATTTTATTGATAAGTGGAAAAATTATTTTGTTGAGACTATTAACAAGAGGATCCTAAAAGAAAAATACTAGGGAGTATTTCAACCTTTTAAACATTCAACCGATTACTTCTAGGTCGGAAAACTATCTTGCGTTTCTAAATTAAGGGCAAGCAGGTATTCACTACCAAGAAGACCAAGTAGTCGTCCTTGAAATATTAGACCGGAAATGTGCGAACGGTTCAAGCATCGCTAGAGCAATCTCCAAAGTGTTCCGTTTAAAAACTTGCTGCTTAACTGAGAATTTCAGATCGAACTGTGAGAAAACTTCTTCACATTGACCACAGAATGCACAACTGTAACGTGAATCAGACTGTGAATCCCGTAGAACGTTATCTGAAGATATTGTCCGAAACGTCCTTCCACAGATCTGTTTTGTAGCAGTGATAAAGCGTATTTCAAACTATTGGGTCATGTGACTAAGAGAATTTCTGATATTGGTCAGAGCAAAATCCTTAGCAAAAACCTCTGTAAAGCCATCGAGTTGATGTCGGGTGTGCTGCCCGTTTATGTGTAGCAGTAACTTTTTGAAGAAGGTAGTGAGACTGTAACAGTGAACTGCTATCGTTACTTGTATTGTTAGAAAACTTTCTCCATCCCTGCTAGAGGAATTTGCAAATTCTGCGGACATTTGGTTTCATCAGGACGGAGCTACAGCCCATACTGCCCACTTTCGATTCTGAGAGTGGCCTGCTCGTCCACCTGATTTGTCACACTACAAGTTATTCCCATGAGTTTACTTCAAGCATTTCCAACATCGGCATCACACTACTGAAGCAATTAATGACGCTATTTCAGAAGAAATTGGTGCTATACCCATAGTGATGGACTACTTCAGAGGACATCTTCGCTCGTGCTTCATAAAGGCCATTATCTGAGCAATGTTATTTCAAAGCCTAATTGGAATCAACTAGATTGTAAATACATTTCGAAAACAATAGTTACAAAAATGTTTTGTTCGGCTTTTATTAAACTTTAAAATGTGGCACTAGATTCTGCCGCACCCTGTACAGCATAACAATAAATAAATGCTCAACCACCTACCCTACAAGGGTTGAACCGTTATTGATAAGGGAAATGGAAGTCGTGCTTGCAATACTTACGTGTACACGGTTTGTTCGTATCTAACGGAAACATCGTGATAACAAATGCTGTAGTTTTTGTTTGGAATATTAATTTTAAGAGAAATAAATCTAAAAATATATCGCAGGTTCGAGCTGTGTATGGAAAATTCCGCCAGGTAGCCGTCACTTTCTTCCATTGGTCTACACAACCAATCATTTGATACCCTTACCTAAGCTAAATACAGGATGGTAAAAACGTTTAGTAGGATATACAGGGTTCCGTAAGTTAACAAATGTTCCATGATTTAAAAAAAATGTACAGTTATTTTTACATACTTTATTAAATACTTAAAATAATATTTCGTTTATCTTTAATTACAGCCGAATCAACACGACCTTTTGAACATTCTCTAAACGGAAATTATTTTTCTACCTCCATTCAAGATATAAATATTCAAATTTTCAAATCAAATTTACTCAAAAACGGTTGAGTTTATATATATATTATATATTATATATATATATAAACTCAACCGTTTTACGCAAAGAATACAAAATCCTAAAATTATGTATTCAATTCTAAAACATAATACTTAATTTTTTAGTTTTTGTGGTAGAAAAATGGCCGATATCATCTTCACTTAAAACTATCAAGTTGTGCAAAAGCGGGCATTCCTTTGAAATGATAGGTTGAACATTATTATATATTTGTTAGATGCTGAGAAATCTAATCGTTTCATATATATTTATACTACTGAATAAATACAAATTTTATATTTGATGCTGGCAATTATATAATGTAAAATCAACTCCTATAAAAGCGAGCGTACCTACGAGCGTACGTGGCGTAACATTTAAAGAAGAAATAATGTAACGTAATAATATAACAGCTGATTTCACCCATCATCTGTAATACGCAAACAAAACCTAGCGTAGATTATACTTTGGGGTTATGTTTACAACTTTAATCAATAATATAGCCTACAATATTAATAACTTCTAAATCGTTTGATCTATCAATATGAAATAAAAGGCAATTAAAACATAATATTTTTAACTTTCTTTAAATATATATAATAATGTACATAAACACAAAATCTTAACAAATATTCCTACAATTTTATAGTCATTATAATTGTACACATTTACCGAGTTAAAAATCCCCGTCTGCATAGTAGGCCAGTCGGTAGGGGTCAATTTAGACCAAAAGTTCCAGTAATTTACAATACGGCTGATTTTTTTTTATAAGTACATTAAAGTATGTAGATTAACATAAAAAAAGTTTACCAGTCTATCGATTTCCCAAAGTCGAAAAAAAATCGATTGTCATTTTTTTCCGATTATCCTTAATATTTCGAGCTGGGATAAAGATAGAGAAAAATAAAAAATACCACCGTGTAGGGGAGGTATTTTTCAACAAAAAAGGTCATATGTATTTGTCTGGAAAAAATTCGATAATGCAGGTATGTATTTTGCAGCAGGGGAAATCACTAAAAGGGGACATCTTATTCATATATTAAGCGTTGGCTCATTCTAAATTGACTGAATTTTATATATCGAATTGAAACTTGGTATATGAGTTAAAATATATATTTTAAACATTTATGCTGAGTCTCAACTTGTTATCTTGAAAATTACCCGATCTAGGTCGATTATCGATTTTAGGAGTACCGGACCCACCAATTCATTTTAAACAGCTCCAGTTTAGAAACATTTTGGAATATAAACATCAAATTTGTTTTACAAGTTGAGTACACCAGTATAAATATTCTTAGTAAGTATGAACGATTTTTGTCATGCTATTTTTAAAAACGAGGCGCTTGAAAATAGTCTTCTTTTTTACCTATCTAGTTTTAACTACAACACCTTTGGATTCAACGACTCCATTTTCGACATTTTTGAACATATCGATTTAAAAATTGGTACATTAGTTAAAAACACAATTGTTTTTTGCTATACTTATTTTAAAAACTATATTAAAAAAAATTGACTAATCTGCAGCCGATTAACTCAAGCGTTTTCATGAAAAATATAAAAAGGTCTAAAATTATACTTTTTTAAGTTACTTGTGCTTTGAAAAGTAAATAATAAAAAAGATTTATACTCCTTGATCTTGTTGGAATATATATATATTTAACTTGTAAAAAAACTTTCAGGTTGATATTTTAAAAAGTTTCTAAACTGGAGCTGTTTAAAATGAATTGGTGGGTCCGGTACTCCTAAAATCGATAATCGAAATCGACTTCTAGATCGGGTAATTTTCAAGATAACAAGCTGAGACTCAGCATAACTGTTTAAAATATATATTTTAACTCCTATACCAAGTTTTTTTTCCCCAGACAAACCATTGCTCGGACGAAATAAATACATATGACCTTTTTTGTTGAAAAATACCTCCCCTATACGGTGGTATTTTTATTTTTCTCCATCTTCATCCCAGCTGGAAATATTAAGGATAATCGAAAAAAATGATAATCGATTTTTTTTCGACTTTGGGAAATCGATAGACTGGTAAACTTTTTTTATGTTAATCTACATACTTTAAGGTACTTATAAAAAAAATCAGCCGTATTGCAAATTACTGGTAGTTGTAACCTATACCGACTGGGCTATAGTTAGGTACGCCTAGATAAAGTGTGTTGTTTAAATAGTATTTTGTATAAATGATGTATTTCTTATGTGTATCTAATTAATACGTCTGTGAATTTTCACGGGGATTTACTAGTTTAATAATAGACTTAAAAGTAATGCAATAATAAAATTAGGATAAATGACAACTCATATTAATCTAACTGATAAATGTATTTATAGGGTGTCTCGTAACCATTCTACCAAACTTCAAAATGTTATTCAGCAGGTCAAAACTAGCAAACAACACAATATAACATGTGTCCTATCTTGCTTAGTTTACAAGTTGTCTGTCTGTATGTGTGGTTTTGAAAAATAAAATTGTCTCATGAATGGTTTAAGACAAATTCATAAAACTCAGCCTCACGTTCTATCAAGGCTGGTTTGCTAACCTATGCAATCGAAAACTTTCTTCTGTAGTTTTATAAAAAAACAAAATACCTATAAACGTTAACGAAATGCAAAAATTAAATGCAAAAACTTCATTTTATTTAAAATGTATATAAAAAACTATCACAATAAATCATAAAGACGTAAATATCTACGATATTGGCAAAAATTCATTAAACTAGGCAAAGCCTAATCACTTATAACAACAGAAAGCCTACTACACACTTACCAACCGCTAAGGATGATAATTCGTAAAGAAAATTTATTATTATAACTTTAAATATTGCAACACCCATAGTGTATCGTATAATATAATATCTAAATACTGATCATAGACACTGAATAAAAGAAATGCAATTAAACTTAATCCTCAACATATACTAAATCCTGCAACTAATCATAGGAGCCGGGAGGTTTGAATACAGGGGGATGCAAAAACACCGGGGGATTTAGAATACCCATAGGAAAAGTAGGGGGGGGGGGGGGCTCAGAGAACTTACAAAAAGTAAGCCTCTTAGAAAGTGATTTAAGCCATCATAATATCACAGAAAACCTTCCAAGTTTTTCTCTATGGAAGGTCCACTTAGAATCACAACTCTCTCTATTCCACACGCCTCATATATCAGGTGACTGACTTGCATAAAAAATATAGACAAACAGAGCTTAAGGGTCTGCTCCAGTAAATGAGAAAGCAACCGGCCAATCCAGCACTTCACGCTATAACCGTATCTAAACAGTACTATTTCTTGCGGCTGAGCGCTTTGACATTGCCTCATTTAAAACCATTTTATAAGTCCATCTTTTGTAATTGAGTGCTGAAAAAAAAAACTGAATATTCTTTATAAATTTGCGAATCTTGCTTGCGATTTACTTTTAATTATACATTTTGTATTGTGTAAGGGAAATTTTTTAAACTTTGTACTTAATAAATGTCAATTAAATGACTAATGAACGGGATTTAAAAAAATTTTAAACGCAAAATGGTTGCGTATTGTGACTATGGTTAAAATAAGACCATGCAAACAACTTTATGATAAAAAAGAAACGAAATAAATGGTTTTAAATTTAACCATCTCAGGGGATTAAGATCCAAGATATCCGACACTGCAGCAGACCCTTAAGGAAATTACAACATAAACAGATAAACTATAGTTGATTTAGCAACCAACTAAAATCTTAATTCTTAAAATCAAAAAATCTTAATGTTCTTGAATCATTTTTTCTTTTTTAGTCAGGGGGTGCAACTGCACCTATCTCCCGGCGCCCATGCAACTAATAGTAGTTGTTTATATAATAAGTCGTAATTATATATTACACTAGCTTTGCCTGCAATTTCATGTTACCAACGCATCCTTTCAAAATATACTCGCTTTCACCGTGACAATAAAATACATCGCAGAGCGTCATAAGGCTGGTATGTTTCAATAATGCGATATAGGTGATCATCATGACTACAACATATTTTTGAAACATACCGGGCTTATCAATAACTTTTCATTGTTGCCACGGATGAAGACGGTTACAATTTTAAAAGGATGAGTAGACAATACATGATTGCGAGTATGAAATAAATAATCAAAATAATAGTAAAATAATTGCAAATTCTTTTAGACAAATTTCCTTCAAAGTTGATTTTATTGCAACATTTTCATTCTTTAAAGTATACGTTCAAGTCTTTCGCAATTTTATTCGACAAATAGTTGCTTAATTTATTTTCCTTGTTTGTTTAAAGTTATTAACTATTCTGTTAATTTTAAAACTACGCAAACAAGTAATCAGTTTATGTTTGTACGGTGTATTGGTTAATTAAGGCCAGTAACAAGGATTACAATATAATAATTAATAGTTAAAATTAAAACACATTGGATATCAACTCCCATGAAAGCGAGTGTACGTCCGTACACGTACGTACGTGAGTGGCATATAATATAACAGCTGATTTCACTCATCAACCGTAATAGATTATTCTTTGGGGTTATGTTTACAACTTGAATCATTATAATTACTTGTGAAGTTGATTCTTTTAAATATGAGTTATAGAACTATTAGTATAATATATAATATGTTATAATATTTTCTTTGAGGTTATAAACTCAATGTTAATAATTAATGTTAATTGGTTTGTGCTTGATTGCAGTTACAATAATTTATTAAACTAGTTACAATAAATGGTGTCAGATGAACTTCGTAACTACATCATTTAAGCTTTTGATTTTAATAGTAAAAGTTATATTCACTTTAGATATTGAAACAAATACAGTGGTTACAAAAAAACATTATATGCTACACAAAACCTTATATGCTACACAAAACCTTATATGCTGCACAAAACCTTATATGCTACACAAAACCTTATGTACCACCTTTAAAGAAGTTATGACACAAAATTTAGAATGCGTGCTGGGCTAAGACGAAGATGGTACATACAATCCTATGAGAAATGAAGATTTACCAAGTACAGCAATAGATCTGTAACCTTACCTTATTTGAAGTTGATATTGAGCACCTGAGTTAGCTATTTACAGGAAATATAATA
>JAGFPH010000054.1:1428011-1438086 GCA_018207615.1 Philaenus spumarius | reverse complement strand
GAGTCATGTTTTTGGATAAAAATTTTGAAAATTCAGTGTGGGGTATCGTTTTATATGTTTTTGGGTACGGGAAACCCGATTTTGATAATTAAAAAGTCGTAGCCCGTCGGAGTCATGTTTTTGGATACACATTTTGAAAATTCAGTGTGGGGTATCGTTTTATATGTTTTTGGGTACGGGAAAACCGATTTTGACAGTTAAAAAGTCGTAGCTCATCGGAATCACGTTTATGGATCAAAATTTTGAAAATTCAGTGTGGGATATTGTTTAGCCTGTGTTTCAAACATTTTAAACTTATTATGAATAATTATGATGAATTGTTTATTGATAGTATATTTTAAAAAAAATAGAATTACAGTATTAAACAACGGCTCCGCTCTGTCAGTCACTTTCTTCCGATATGTAATCTATGTATATACGCCTATACAGCAATCCCTCGCTATTCGCAGGGGATAGGTTCCGAAAACTTGCAGCGAATAGCGAAAACCAAATCTTTATGGGAAAAGGGAGGTTATTATGTTCGTGACATATAGACAATTTAAACACATTATGTACTAATACCTATAATTAATTTACATAAGATACAGGCAGTCCTTGTTATATGCGGTCCTGTTTTACACTGTAAAAGACAGTCCTTGACATTTTTAGTATTTTAAGCCAAGTTGTTTTGATTGTAGGCTACAGTTGTAATTAATGAGTTGTTTGTCATCTCACTCTCCCCTCAAGATCAGTGCTCTCATAACGGTATCCACCCCTGCTTGCTCTGTCAATGTCTGGGTTTATCTATTTTTAGAACTTCACTGTACACAGTACAGTATGACATTGACCAAATTGACCTTCATTTGCACAAGTCCACTTGTATTCACGCAGAGGTGTGTTGTAGGGAAATCTTTTATGTTTTATTGTATTTGACGTGGTATTTATATATACAATGTTCTTAATTCGTACAATAATAATTACAGTAGGCCTACATACACTTTTTTAGCGACCACGAATAATCAAAACCGCGAATACCAAGCCCGCGAATGTCGAAGCCCGCCAAATTTTCTTGCGCTTAAAACTGACGCTAATTGCCAAGAAAAACAAATTTTGCTTTCACATTTGGAACACAACTTTTAAAATCCCTGATGTTTTTACAAGTCTTTAGTAGGCCTATGTTAAGGTTTTATAATTATGTTGTATTTATGCCGAACGGTGGTCCGTATATTAGTAGAGGTTTAATTAAAACTGTGACAAATGCGGTTATTTTCCATGGTTTGTACGGGAAAAACCGGGAATTGTACGGGAATTTTCTGAAGCTCATCTGCTGGACACCCTGAAATGTTATGAAAAGTAATTTGTATTTCATCGGTATACTTTTAAATTTACTTTTTGAGGTTTTTTGGTTCTACATAAAACACTTATGCTACATATTTATGAAGATCTACCGTGCCCATTTTAGTTATGTTTATTTGAAATAAAAAGAGAATATTGTTATTATTAATAAAAAGTTATGAAAAGTAATTTATTTTTTATCCTAATACTTATAAGGACACTTTTTGAGGTTTTTTGGTTCTAGATTAAAACCCTATTGCTACCTATTTCTGAAAATCAATGCAACCGATTTTCGTGCGGTTTGTTTTAAATGAAAGTAAATGTAATTATTATCAACAAAATAAGAATTGTAATTTTTATTTCATCGGTTTATTTATACGGACTCTTTTTTACTTTGTTTGGTTTTATTTTAAAACTCTATTGATATCTATTTCTGAATTTAGTGTGTTTTCTTTTAAAATAAAGAAAATAATGGAATTATTATTATTTTTAAATTAAATATGATACGATTGATACCTATTCCTGGAAATTCATTTTGCCCTAGGACATTTTTCTGCCGACCTCGGGAGGCTTTTTTCGCTAGTACGTTCATATTTTAATTGAATAAAACGAACAGCTGACTTTACGGCCCTAGGGCAGAAAAGAGCTACTTTCGGCCTCCAAATGACGTTCCGAAAATAGCTGAAAACATCGTAGTGTGATGAAAAAGAATTTTTTAATATATTTATATTTTTTATAAATATTTTATTTTTTAAATATTAAAACAAAAATACTAAAAAAACAAAAAACGCATAAAGTAATAATTACCATAAAGAAAACCCGAGAAGTTAACAAATGGTAACAAAATACAGTTATTTACCAAAAATATCAAAACATTGGTAAAAACATAATAAATTGTACATAGAATATGAGAACAATTAAAAAAATAATGAATGCCTAATACCAAAGAAAACTAAATACAAACAATCCAGTAGCAAAACACATTACTTGGCCTACTCATATAGAGCATAACAAATGTATGATGAAAATAGTGCACACAGGTCAAAGTTTATAAGCACTCTGGTTCGTGGGCTCTTAGTTAGTAATTGCTACAAAAAACTATTATTAAATTTACAGTTTTAGTTTATTTGATTTTTTATATCCAATTACTGTACGAATTCAATGATCTTATTCCTAAATATGTTATACTAGCTGTTACCCGCGACTTTTATTCAAGGGTCGTATTGAGTAACTAAACCACAAACTTTTGATAAAAATAAGAATGACACCGATATTGTAAGAAGTTTGCAATCTTCCTTGCCGGTGAGCGACGCTAGTGAAACCTGGCGGGACATCGATGAACTACTACGGCTGCCGATCCATGTACTTTGTAAACTCTAATTGCAGAGGTATTTTGAAACGACGAAATAAAATACTTCTATTGAATGTAGGTTTAAATTTAAAACATACTTATCTTAAAATACAATTTTTACAACAGAATTAGTTTTGCTATAAAAACGTTGAAGTCTTATGGAGAAATAGATATTGAATTTCTTAAAATAAAAATTATAAAACAAAACTTTCAGTAAACAATTTTTTATAGGCTGATACGTAAGATAGTAACAAATTATTTGTCTGTTACGATTTTTTACTGAACGTGCTGGTTCTCGGTGAGAAAAATATAAACTATACCCGCCCCATGTTAAACTGGAGATCAGAGCCGTGAGCGGTTGGGCTGACTCCGGTCCCCTCTTAAAACAAACCAATCATATAATTTTATAAGTGTAGCTTAGCCAAGTGGTGTAATTTACTTGTTACTGAAGACAGACTTTTATTTGGCTAGAATATAACACAGATTAGTCAACACTAATAAAATTGCAAAAACACTGTACTATAAAAAATCCTTTTCGGCTCAGCGTACAAACACAGGTAGAACCTATTTGAAGTTCCTATTTGCTATTCACTCCTTACACTAATGTTTGCTCTTATCAAACAAAAGTTTCAGGATTCTGGTAATATTTAGAGGATGTACAACCATTTTGAACAGTCTTAAAATTGTTTCTGCTAAGGAAGCAAAACATTTTTTGTTTTGTAAACTCATTTTATCAATCCTTGCTGTGAGAGTTGGTTGAATTAAAAATGGTTTCATACAAAAGTTTAGATAATAGTTAGGTTTATGATAAGTGTGCCTACTAAGGGAGTTATGTATTTCTTCTTCTTATTGCTAGTTTACTCTTTGAGCTTACATGGTGTTATCAAAAATCTTCAAAACAAATTTTTGGTAGTACTTTTAAGAGGCATAAGAACTTTAAACGAATGCAAAATTTTAATATTATAGTGATTTTTTAGTTTTTCAAAAATCCCTCTCCATTTATACCCCTTTGGTCTAATTTCGCCAATTAAGTAAGAACCAAACTGCAATTTTTTATCTATATATTTTATTTATCAGACTGGAAGTAATTTGTGTAAAATTATGACAGTTATAGTTTTTATAAAAATAGTTTTTTATACATAAACTTATGGTTTTGGAGACCAGGGACCATAAGACATTTTGCGGTAGTCTCACATAGTAACAAACAATAGGTACTTTCTTCGAATGCTACCTAAATTTGTATAACCAAATAATAATTACCTAACATTTAAAAAGCATAGCTTGGTTTTTATTGCAGTAGAATTCATAATACAAACATGATTGAACCAGACCGTACAGATTCATGAAAATCCTATTTTAAACGGAAATAATAATAAAAAGTACGTATTTATTAAATGATGGAAACAAACCTATCAATCTATTGTCAAACCTCATTTACAGTAATTTAAATTAATATTTTAAAATAATATAAATGTAGTATAAATGAAAATCATAGGTTGGATGGTAACAAAAGTGAAATGAAAGGTTTTATATAGCACAGGTTAACTTTGGAGTGAAATTATTCACATACTATAAGATATCAATAAAAAATTCAGCCTGGGATATAACAGGATTTATAAGAAAGGTTAAAAGGGACCACCAGCATGACTTAGGCTTACTCTCTATCACTAACCTTAAAACTTATAAAAGAGGCTTTTTACGCACATGTTTTGCAGTCCGATGTCCGCTGCAAAACAACAAAACTCTAACATGATGGCGATTGTAAGAATGTCGAGCGGTAGAACATAAAAGGACTTATTGTTTGTCATTGTGTAAGAGTGTGCGAGGGGGGGTCTTTTTAACCGATTGCACGAATGAGTGCATAAAAAGGTTCTAAATTATAAATACAAATAAGTTTGAAATCAGTTGTTAATGTAAATATTAGCATGTTATTGTTGCAACACTGAACATCTCAACGAGTTGATTTATGTATTTTAAATAAACAGAAGTTTTAAAACTATTTATAGGATTAAACATTTTTTTAAATTATATGTTAACTTTTCTCATCATTTTGAGACCATATATATCCTTTAGATCAATATAGAAGGTGACACTGTAATGGAGACAATTCAGGGAGTGTTCGTATGGGTCAAAGTAAAGATTAAACTTCCTAAAAACATATGTCCGGAAAAGCTTCTTTTATCAGGTATCCGCCATTTTGTTTACTTTACTAAATTATTTATATCTCTAGAACAGATTAAGAGACCAACTTGTACCAATAATACGTTTCAGAAAGTTTACTTGAATGTATAGGTTTAAATTATCAAAATGGGAGTTTTGTAATTTTTTGAACTTTTACAAATGTAGGTAAGGCAAGAAAAAGAATCAGGCTTTTTGCCTCTTGCCAACATCCGAAATCCCTTCATTTATATTTTCTCAGTATTTTATGAGTAGTCTTTTAAGTATTTTGCTATTTTTAAATAAAAATATTCATATTCATTAATTTTTTTTTTAAATTTAATTTGACCCCAACGTATTGTGTATCTTTAAGTCAATTTTATTTAAGCTCAAACTTAAGTAATGAAAAGCCTAGCATAATACAGGGTCCCCACTCAAACTAAATAATTAAATTCACGGCTTTTTCACGGTTTTCACGGTCGAAAATTATTTATTTCCCGGTCGGAAAATTTATAAAATAACTTCATTATCCACGCCCGCCGGAGGAGAAATAAAGCCTACTCACCATGGAAAACCTAGCTGTCAGTAGGCTACATTATGATTGTTTGCTGACTTTTGTTTACGTTTTCTTTACGTTGAAGAGGGATGATTAAATGCTTCCACACTTCTGAGCACGAACCGATTGGCGAACCAGGATAGAGACCGGGCGAGAGAATCAACAAAAAACAACAAATTATTTGTAGCCTAATAAATACAATCTCAGCGTATGTCCGCTAAAAAAATCGATGCCCGAATACAATTTGTGCCAATTTTATGAACTACCAATGTTGAAATATTTAAAATACAACTACGAATGTCCGCAAAAGAATACCATGTCGGAATATTATTAGAGCTATTTTTATAAAACTCCGGCATTAAAACGCAATTTAATATACAATACCGTAGTGTATGTCCGCAAAAAAAAAAAAAATACAGAAAACAATAGGCTAACTTGTTCTTATTTCTATGAAATACCGGCTTTAAAACTAATTTAAATTACAATGGCTAAGGTCCGTGAAAATGTTATTTAGATGACACTTGTAACATTCGGAAGAAGTAGAAATTAAATGTCGCTATTTGCGGGGAAGAATAACAAGTAAACCAAATGCTCCCACAGAAAACATAAATCACGTGTAACGTAAATCCCGAAAATGTCCAAATATACACTTCTCTTACCGATCTATAAAATGTGTAAGTTTTTGTCAGAGTATTCTATAGACGAGATAAGAAACGAATCCATAAGTGGTTGACCTTGAGCCTAGTTTACCTTCCCAACTACATAACTAGTCTACGCAAGAATACAAATAAAAGAAAAAGCGTTTAGGCCTACTTTACAAATGAAACAATCGCCTAAACATTTTACTAGGGAAAATGTCTACCTACATCAAACTAAGAAAGTTTTAAATTTTTCCTACTGATATTTATTGTTAAATGCTGAATTGGGTTTAAATACAGAGAATGTGATTACAAACAAATACCGGAGATTAAATTCATAATACGGAGTCTCTGCCCTAAATACAGAGAATTGACAATGATCAACTGTTTATCTATCGGTATCGAGTTTCGGCTATCGATACCGATACCAAAGATAAAGTATCGGTGGAATCGAGAATTGACCCATCCCTACTATTTACTATGTACCGGTACTTTGATGAAAGTCTTCTGTACAATTAATAATAAAATAAACAATAACAAATTATCGACTATTTTTTAGTAATTTCAATCAGAAGTTGTCCTTTTAGTGCAATTAGATCAAATAATTTAGATAGATAAATAGTCATAAAATACTGAACAAGGTGTGGAATTATAAACATTAAGAACATAATTTCATAGAAACAAAATCTAGGCCATTCATTTTTAGATAGAAATTTTACATTTTTACAGTTTAAATCACAATTTATGTTTTTCAAATAATATAAAAGCAAATTAATAAACATTAAGAACACAGTTTACATCACAATTTATGATTTTCAAATAATAATATAAAAGCAAATTAATCCTAAACATTAAAAACATAATTTCATACAAACAAAATCTAGGCTTATTTCTATTTATTTTTATGTTCAAGTTTCTAGCCCTTCTGCCCGGGTTCACAATATGAATAAAACTACTATTCGTTAAGGTTGGTTGGGTTGAATTCAATGAATGATTAATGCAATCAGTGGTTCAGTGGTAACAGAAACTTTACTTTCCCAGAATCATATACAATTTAACTATAGCCTATCTAATATATTATCGCTATACAAATTCTTATTAATTGTTGGCTCAAAAGACAGACCACCCTGGATATCAGTCCTTTGTTACAACCCTGGCCTATACCCTTGTTAATAGATTCAAATGTGGTTGTATAGAATGTCATGTGATCTATTTGCTCACCTTGTATATTCGCTGGTTCCCGAAAGATATTCCGTAGTATAATGTTCGACCCTCGTCGATCAGCAGCGATCTGTTCGAGACCCCGGTCCCTATCTCGGCACCAACCTCTCGACCACAGCACACTGGTCCACCGACCACCTTAGACTGGCCCAGAATCTAGGTCAGCATCAAGTTTATATAGTAGACTTCCGCCTGCCTAAACTGACCTAAATCTTGGGTGTTATGCCAATGTCAGGCATTTCTACACTTCCTATTTCCATGTTCTGTCTTTTGACCAAACAATCTTACATAAAACATTGCTTAACTAACTATTATGTCATACTTGACCTACAATTAAACTAACCATTTCCTAAATCGTAACAAAGATCAGATGCTCTAGAATGTCCTAAAAATACGGATGTGTAATATCTCCTCTCGATTTTTTGGTTGATTGAATCCCACCAATGAATATGCAGGTCCATTTGCAGCCGTTGACTCACTTTATTTAACGATTCGTCAAAACACACAGTTATATTAGTACATTCCTTCAGTCTTTTTTCAAATTGTCTTTCAAAATACGGTGCTAAACCAAATACAACCAAATAC
Organism: Philaenus spumarius; assembly: GCA_018207615.1. Classification (NCBI taxonomy): domain Eukaryota; kingdom Metazoa; phylum Arthropoda; class Insecta; order Hemiptera; family Aphrophoridae; genus Philaenus; species Philaenus spumarius. Next base: position 1,430,264 of record JAGFPH010000054.1, on the reverse strand, counting down.
CCCACCTTGGTATAATCTAATTTAAGTTTTGACGCTATGTCGCTATCTGGGAATTGCAGTTTAAAACCTTTAGCGCAACGTGCTGCAACTGCAAAAGGCATGTGATTGATGACTATTTGCAAAACCCAAAATATTTCTGACTTAGTAACGGACTCTGAAAGCAGATACTGCTTCATTACAGATGGTGGGCGCGTAGTTGGAGCAGATGTTTCGCTTGGTTGTTGTCCTAAATCAGAAGCAGGCGCTAACTGCGCCACAATCTTGTCTCGGCTGGTAGATGGTTCTGGTTCAGAATTGGTCTCAACTTTATCTTTTAAAAACATCTTCAACAGAAGGGATTTTTGTCGGGCTTTTTCGTTTAAAATGTGTTTAGCGGATTTGGTATGACTTCTTAAGGCAGTCTTCCCCATACCAGCGATGTTTATTTCCTTTTGACACCATGCACAAATAGCCATACTCTTAATAGTAGGATGTTTCTTGACCCAAGGAAATTCTAGCACATATGATGGTTGAAAAATTGTTGTGCTCTGTTTTGAATGTGACATTTTGGGCTAAAAATTAGAAAAGCAAGTATTAAAAACAAATTAGCCATATCGAATAAAAATAACAACTACACATACCCAACTGCCAGTTTTCACGTGTCCTACACGAAATCGGCGTTCAGTTGAATGGGCCTTAAGAGCAGAGAAAAAATAAATAAATTATGAAAATTAGGTTTTATTTTCTAGTCCAGCTCTCAGTCAAGTATGATTCGTTCACTAAACACATAGTTTTGAATAAAATAAACGGTACCAGAAACTGGCACATACTTTCTCACAAACATATTTAAATTATTAAACAGATTCACTGTGACTTCATAATTGTATTTAAGTAGGAGAGTAAATAATAAATAATATTATTATTATTTTTTAAATTATTAAAAAACTAACTTCGCTCGCCAACCCCGACTCCACCTCAGATCGCTTCGCGATCTCCGGGGGGCTCTGTTCGACTTTATTTCAATTACTTTTATTTAATTCTTTATTTTAAACTTTCTTATTTTTTAGTCTGGGGACCATGATCAGTGCTCACTTACTACACCCAACAAAATTAATATTGCATTGTCATCAGTCCTTGATAAGTGTGCAAAGTTTGAAATCAATCCGACATTTTGAAGGGGGTGAAAATCACGTCCGTGTTCTGGGGACCATGATCAGTGCTCACTTACTACACCCAACAAAATTAATATTGCATTGTCATCGGCCCTTGATAAGTGTGCAAAGTTTCAAAACAATCCGACGTTTTGAAGGGGGTGAAAATCACATTCAAAGATTCCGTTACATATACAGATACATACCAAACTAATAAAAATTAGTTATTATTATTATTATTATTACCTAAACGAGAATTTTTAGAAAGATGCTGTTTTTTGCATATGGTAGGGTACATTAAGGGCTACAAATAAGCAAAATTTTATCAAAATCGTTGAAGCCGTTTTTTTATAAATAAATAATAACTGATTTTTTGGGGGTTTTTTGGCCAAAAAGGGGGTTGTTTTTCAAAAATTTTCAAAACCCTTTTTCGTGCATCTATACAGGCCTAATTGACATGTTTGGTGCAAATTTGTTCGAAATCGATCCAATAGTTTTCTCTCTAGCTTTGTATACATACACACAGACAGACATACATTTTGTAAAAAACACTTTTTTGGACTCAGGGAGTCCCAAAACGGATATTTCCACAAAAATCTCAACATCGAATTTTTTGCGATCACTATACTTTCTCTATACTATAGTATAGTGAGAAAGTAAAATTGGCTATGAAATATGCGACTGGCAGTTAGATACATTTTTTTTTAGATACAAGAATTACATTTTTTCCTTTTTTTTTTGTCAATATCTCTGTTATCCTTCGAGCTACAGACAAAATAAAAAAACCATTGTGTTTGTCATTAAAAAAGTAAACTTTTTTGTCTCTTGTAATGTTTTTGTAAAGTTAGCGGTTTTGGAGATATTTTACATTAAAAATTATAAACGGCCGCCATTTTGAAAATATTAAAAATAATGTTCTAATTTTTCGTACAGTGTTAAAAGGTTACGCAACAAACAGGTATACCAAGTTTGAGCTCAATATCTTTTCTACTTCCAAAAATATTAAGTACTTTGTAAAAAACACATAGGCCTACAGACAGACAGACGGAAAACTAAGCGTTTTAGGACATTATTATGTTCCCAGCAACTTTTTTCTTAGTTTTGATGTAATAAACCATATCCC
>JAGFPH010000054.1:1389880-1406411 GCA_018207615.1 Philaenus spumarius | reverse complement strand
AAAAATTAAATTCCTTCAAGGTAACGAAAACGGAGGAGAAAAACGGATTAACACAACCGGCAGGTGGCAACAACAGAACTAGTGCCTAGTTGTTGTATCTATTCCTTCCTTCTTTCTGACAGAGCCGGTATCCGTTTAGCGGACGTTGGTTGCGGTAGCTTCCTTCCCTCAAAATGGATGGAAAACATGAAGGAAACAAAACTGGACAATTCCAACAGGCCCATTGGGATTAATGTGTTGTCAATGTCCGTTAACCAAAGCGCAACACAAAGGAAGGGAAAAAATGGATGAACACAACCGGCAGGTGGCAACAACAGTACTAGTGCCTAGTTGTTGTATCTAATCCTTCCTTCTTTCTGACAGAGCAGGTATCCGTTTAGCGGAGGTTGGTTGCGGTAGCTTCCTTCCCTCAAAATGGATGGAAAACGTGAAGGAAACAAAACTGGACAATTCCAACAGGCCCATTGGGATTGATGTGTTGTCAATGTCGGTTAACCAAAGCGCAACACAAAGGAAGGGAAAAAACGGATGGTGTAAACCTTCACCTAGTGAAATTAGACCCATTTTAGGCGTTTTAAAATTCAAAATTTTTCAAACTTTACAAAGTATTGTTTGGGAAGGTCTATTAATGGACATATCAAAAGTCCTGATCGATAGGAGGTGAGCGGGGTGTAATGGGGGCCAAAATATGTGAAGTTTTTTGTAAATATTTCAGAAAATATGGGTTCTATCAAAAAAGTATTCACTATTGAAAATATAGAGAATTAAATTATCTACATAATCGATCCTTATCATTTTTCAGTAGAGCCAGTAGTTTACGAGATATTCGCGTTCAAAAATTGAAAAGTTTAAAGGAAGTTATATAAACTCCTCAAACAATATATTATTATATTATTAACTCCTCAATGGATTGATTATATTAGTTTATTTACATTAGATATAGTACTTGTATGTTTTTTTATCATAATTAATTGTATTTTATGATTAATTTATTTACGTAAGATATAGTTTTATTATAATAAGTAATTATAGGCTATATAATAATCAGTGGCGTAACTGCATTGATTGGCCCCCCCCCCCCCCCGCAGGTACAAGAATGGCGCCCCCTAAAAAAAAAATGAAGTTTCAACTTGTCAGCTCTCTTAAGCAATCCCACCCCCACGGTCTTATACATATGTATCTACTACCTGGTAGTAATTAGACATTATTTTTACACTAAATTGAAATGAAAGTAAATTAATTAATTTAAAGACATTCTTTACATGACCAAACTATCTGTTGGTAACATTGCATTTACATAAACCAATGCTATATATTATGAAGTATCATACTCAAAAGAAATGCAAGCTTTAAGTTTAAACTAATTTATCATCTTTAAAAGGGAAAGAAAGACTGCAACTTTAATCATCAAACATCAAGGTTTATTATTTACAAAAATCTTGTAAGTTATTTATAATTACATTTATTTAAAACTTTTTCTTTTTCTTCATGTGAAAATACTTTTTGGTTAACGTGTAAGGTCGATACACATGTGTATTTTACTTCATTTTATTTTTTAGAATGTTTAAAATTAATTATTCATGGAAAAACGATGCTCATTAGATCTAACCAAATTTAAAATGACTACAGAATTACTTGCTGTTTTTATTAACTACTTCCGGATGAACCGAAACTCACAGAAGTGCATGGTATGGTACATATTATGTTCTTGCTGTGTACATACCTTAAACATTTTCACTTGTTAGTTTATGACTTTATAAAGTCATATTTTTTTAAAATTTTTACGGGGTTAATGTCAAACGTCAAATATTTTATTAAAAATTATTTCATATTAAAATGCAGAGAACATATAAAACGCAGTTTTAATTCATTAACAAAAAATATAAATTAAATAATTCAGTGGACATATACATTTATTAAAAATTACTTATTTTTAAATATTTATCAAATTTATTTTCCATTATCACATTTATCTGATGTTGGCCCAGGAAAAGCTGATAAAAGTCTAATAAGTTTTAAAAAATTGTTGAAAATAAAATTGAATTTACTTGAATAATAAAGCTGAATAGTAGACAGAATAGCTTTATTATTCAAGTAAATTCAATTTTATTTTCAACATTTTTAAAAAACTAATTAGGCCTTTATCAGCTTTTTCTGGGCCATCATCATCTGAAAAATGTGATAATGGAAAATGCACAACTGGACACCAAATCCTTTGAGGGACAGTATTAAACTCGTGAGACGTGAGAAACTGTGTCTCTGCCACTGTGCCACATGTCTGTCGTGCCAAGCGAGTCGCGCTGCGTAGCGTCGCGTTACCCATATGCTCTAATCCATTCATTTACGTATGTTATAAAAAGTCTCGCTCTGTCCACGTAGCGTGACAAGCGTCAAACGCATCCCAATATGCGCCTAGCCTAACACCTGGTGGTTATACATTTACATCAATGAAATACATATTGGGTGAGCAAATAGTTCGCTTATTAATTATTATAGTTTAGGAGGCATTTTTGTTAACTGCTAGTAAGCAGATCGCACAACCATAATGACTACGGTTTCAGATTTATGATCGTGGTTATATTATTTATAAAACAGTTTTATTAAAATATCTTAATGAAATATTGTTCATTGTAAAATTTATTTTGATGATATTCTGTTTACTGAATTTTATTTTTTTAATTCCATTATATATTTTTTTTGTGCTCGGGTCGCGGCGCCCCTTGACATGCCGCGCCCCCCGCACCGTGGGGGTGTTATTTACGCCACTGATAATTATATACAAGGTGTTTCGTAACTCTTGTCATATATTTTCTGGGATTGTTCCTGTTTCCAAAGTAAACACCAAATCACTGTTCATTTGTCTAAAATCATTTCGGTTGAAGTACTGCACGTGACCAAAATGTGTTTTTTTAAAACTAAAACAAAGATCAGTAATTCAGAAATAACTCAAATCTCACTGATATAGGTAAACAGTAACCAAATAATTTCGTAATTGGGATCGGACTATTGAGTTGTGTACTGAGCAGATTTTATAGATATTTGTAATTTTAAAGATGTTAAAATGACTGCAAAGTTGTTATGTAACTGCTGTTTCCTACCACTTGATTACATTTATTACTTTATCTTTTTTGTGACTTAAGTATTTACTGAATAAGTAAATGATTTCAAGTTATTATCTGTGAACTTTGGCTTATTTATATTTCTTTAAGTAAATGATTGTGAATCAGGGGTTTTTGAAGTAAAACAACTGTATAATTTTAATTCAAATTAAATATTATGTAATAAAAGTTATAGTTACACAATGTTGAGTATTTTTTTAAATGTGTTTATTTTATTGTTATAACTGGTATACTTTCACACAGTTTAAAATAATATATTTATCTTTTTACTTAGTAATTTATACACATGTGTTATAAGTAGCTCTTGATGCTTTAACTCACGCAATTTGCATATCAAATTTCTTTTGTTTCAAATTACCACTTTTTAAAGGGAACAATTTACTCATCATTGCTAATTTTTTTGGATTAATTAAGGTTCTGTATCTTAAAATAAAATAAAAACACATCAATAATAATAACTCGAAAAATATTTGACTATAAATTTGGGGAGGGGGCATAATTTCCACCTAAAAAAACTTTTTTATTAAAATGTGTGGACTACAGTTACTTACAAAGGCTTTGTTTATAGTTACCAAAATTATTTTTTTAAAGAAATGTGTGCTGTATAGTTTTTTAAAATATATTTCTAAAAATTTGCTTTAAAACTTATCCCCTGTGTTAAAAACTTGGTCATATCTTTTTAAATTTGTGGGAAAAAAAACAAACAGATTATACATTTTCATTTTCTTTTTTTTTATGGTAGCGCATGGGTAAAATAAATATATTTACATTACTTATTATATTCTTGAAAAATAACAGTTATACTCAGTAAAAAAATAATCAATGTTATGAAGGTCAAAAACTAAAAACCTTAAAACTTGAAAAAGCTAACCCACTTTTGGAGCATTATTTGTGTTTTAAAACCTCCATTACCACGACTAATTACTAATTAATTTTATTCTGGAATATCACTCCAAAATACTAATTTTGTATTAGCGATTACACTAAATATTTCATCAATAATTTGATAATTTTTATTGCATACAATGTATTTTGATAGTTGCAGTGTGAAAAAAATTATATGTTCATACTTTTATAATGAATTGAAACTTTAAATTAGTGTTCAATCAAAATGTTTTTTTCATTATAGGACAGCTTTGATTTAGATATGGACTTTTCAAAAACTAAAAAGAAGAAGAAAAGGAAGAAGGATCTTGATGAACTTGTGGCTGAAGAAGAAAAAGAAAAGTTAGACGACAAAGAGAATGGTAATTTACATAATTTTAAGAAAACTTATAAAATTGATAAGAATAATAAAATGTTTTTATTTAATGGAAGGAATGACACTGTGGACAAACCACATGTTTTAGGATGACAGAAATAGAATTTTTATGTTTTCCCCTACTTGTACAAATAATTCTTGAAATTAAAGCAATAATCTTTTTTATTTTGTTTAGTTAACATTTACTGTGCTGAAGCCGTGCTAGTACAACTTTCATTTCTCCATTGTTTATAATGATGTAAGTCGTATCTATTCGGCTTTCCTTGGTTGTGAATGCCAATCTACAGTTTCTAGTTTCACTTTTAGCCATCACATCAATTCGTGAACCATTGAGTTAGTCTGAGTAAGTTGTTTGTAAGTTTCAGAACAGTAAGTGTGCAGAACAATGTGATCATATAAAGAGCACATACTCTGAAAGTATACATTAAACTTAGTTTAAAAACAGAAAAAAAATATTATAGAAGCAGACAAGTATTGTACAAACACTGAAGCCCCAACCACGAGTTCGGTGAATAAAACTACACAAATAAACTGAAACACATTTATTAATAGTTATTCTAGATCCCTGATGTACATTTCGGTAACCAAGTTACCATCATTGGAGGGTTCTAAATCTAAACTAATGCTAACAAGAATGAAACTATAAAATAAACAGACATATTCTCCCCCCTTTCCTTTCCTCAGGTAGATCAACCAATCATAAGTGACCACACCAAGGGTTTGTTTCAAAAAGCCAGGTAGAAGCGGCTAACGGTACTTGTCCCTCTTTTTTGGAATGGCCCAAGATTGAGAAATGAAACATGTTACACCGATTACATAAAACTTCTTAAACTACCGGAAAACATCTGTGGTTGGGGCTTCAGTGTTTCTAATTGTTTAAATTCACCATAGTACTCATTGAACATCTATTAAGTACTGTAGAAATTACGAGAGAAAGAAAACTCCCAAAATGCAGGTTATTGTAGAAATTACGAGAGAAAGAAAACTCTCAAAATACAGGTTATTGTAGAAATTACGAGAGAAAGAAAACTCCAAAAATGCAGGTTATTGTAGAAATTACGAGAGAAAGAAAACTCCCACAATGCAGGTTATTGTAGAAATTACGAGAGAAAGAAAACTCCCAAAATGCAGGTTAAGTTAAACCATTTTCACAATGTTTACACTTAAACATTTCACTAACACCAGAAAGGTAAATAATAATGGATCGCAAACAAATTATAAAACATAAATTAATAGAAAATCTTTATTTATCTTAATTAACATGGAATAGTAACATTTCAGAACAGAAACCAATAACTACATTTGATGTAATTTAACAATATGTTATCATATTGAACAGAATTGCATACCAAAAGAAACCTGAACTAAACTAACTTACACTCTGCAATCATAGTGTTTTTTAGTTTGTAGACTTATATATGTTGGTAGCACTTCTTTTTCAAAAATATTTGGCATCGCTCTTGTAACTCTTATCGGATTTGCAAGATGGTTGACAATTTGCTATGTTAATTCACCCTATTCGTCTTTTGGTTTTGTTGTTTGTTCTTTTATATTGTTAATATTTGATTTGCCGCAATTAGTGAATTGGTTCATTATTTTTAAAGGAAAAAGTGAAGTAGTACCTCATTGCACTCATCTGCACTAGTACCTTCAGAAATGGCTTCAATAAGTAAAGAGAGTAATTTTGTGTTTCTTGAAAGTGTTTTCGATTATAGAAGTAGTTGTTAACGAGTATTTGTAGTAAATATTTTGGGGCCATGAAAATTGCAGATTTCTGAAAATATATCCCAACAATCCTATCCGGCAATATTTCCGGCCATTTGTTGATCAATATTTTTGGAAATATTGCTGAGTAATTTATAGATTTATAGTAATACTTGTGTCAATAGATTTCTGGAAAGAATTGTTTAAACTGGCCACATTTGTGCCAGTTTAGCATATGAAAATGGACAAACAGGTACTAGTAGAAATAAGTGCAGTTTTCCTTATGTTGCGATCAGCGATGAAAAACTGGGGGGAAAAGAGAAATCGGTCTGTGTGTGGATGCGTTCTTTTTTAAATAAGCACACTTTCTCCGAAAATTTAACTTGTTAACTGATGTTAAATAATTACCTCTTCCAGAATGTCAAAACATGATTTTGAATAAGTTTCATCGCTACCAATATGAGAGACAGTATACCAACCAGATTGGCTATCACCATTTTATTTTTGACTACCGGTTACTTATACAGAAGTTAAATATACCTCTTCAAAGTGCACTTCTCATTGATATCTGAAGGATAGGTCCATCTGTTAAAGGGAGAGAAGGAAAGAGTGAGTGAGATAAAAGCATTTGCTGACAGAGGCAGGTATGAATCAGCCACACATGAAATATTCTCCAACCACTCTGGACATCACTGGCAATATCCTGCAATGACAATACCCTCCAGACAATATGGCCAGGCCATTAGTAAATATTTTGTCAACTTTTCTGTATATTGCAGCAACATTAAAGCAACACTATTGCAGTAAAATATGCCCCGTGTAAGTGCCCCTTTAGTCTTCCCTTAAACTTTTAAATATGAACATTCTCAGCATATTACCTGGGTGTCTAGCAGTCGGGAAAGTCGGGAAAATCGGGAATTAACATAGAAATGAAAAACAGTCGGGAAAAGTCGGGAAAAGTCGGGAATTAACATATAATTTTTTTTTAAAGTCGGTAAAATTAATAAAATTGTTTAAAACAATTTTTAGGTACATTGAAATATTCTCAACACAACCGAAACTAATAGCAATCCAATTTGGCGTATGAAAATGAAGCTAAGCAGAGCAGGTATTTGGGCTATTGTACATTATTCTTGATAGTCGAGACGGCCGTTACCATGCCAACGGGTTGGTGGTTGGGGGCGCATGCGCAATGATTAAATAATTCAAAGTAGTTAAATTACTATATTTTTAGGTATGACATTACGGTGAATTTGTTCATACGTTCACACGAACGAACCCTTCGAACAGTTCACATTTTTTTATGTCCGTGTTAAACACTTTAAGAAAGAAATAATAAACAGTATGCATATTGTACTGTCCGGGTGCCCACTCGACCGTGAATTTCGTGTACCATGAAAAAACCGTGAATAAGAAGCCGTGAATTTCGTTGTCAAATCTTTAAAAATCTAAACATTTTTAAATTACCATAGAATGAAATTATCACAAGAAAATAAAAGAAGTTTTTAGTCACGTTAATGTGTTTTAGAACTACAGTATTTGAAATTAAAAAACTGTTTCGTGAAAGACCGAGATGACTCATGACGACAAACCTTGAAGAGCGTGGAGGAAAGAGAGAAGGGGTGGGGCCGAGTGAATTTGAGACTATCTTCTAACAGACTACAGTTCTAGTACTCGGCTTTGTGAAAAGAGTTGTTTTCTAATTACACAAAGTAACAATGGGTCAACATTATATTAACATTAATTTCTGTAATAAAATATGATTTATATGCCTGTAGTTACAATATTCTTTTAATATTCCCGTTAACATTGTTTTATTGTAATTGTATATAATTAACTTAATCATTGTATTATCGTTCAATAATTAATAATAACGCGAGTGGACATTGTAAGGAACATGGCTGGTAATAAGCAAATATTAGTCAAGAAAAAAATGCCAGCCGGTGAGAAAAAACTATGCAGTAAGGTGTCCGGTTTAGTTGCCACATTACGGGAAAGTGACAAGACAAAGTGGTAGTGCGAGGGGGAAGGGGAAGTAGTGTGCCCACCCTCGCTACTATCTCATCCTCTCTCGCACAAGTACTCAAAATAGGTCGCCGTAAATCCATCTATAATAACTCCCATTGCAGTGATGGGTTGATTTACGATACCACCCATACTTTTTTTCTTTATCGATATCGAGAGAGTCAATAGCCGAAACTCGATATCGAGAGATGTTCAGTTTAGTTTATATCATTGTTAATTAAACACTTCTTGTTTTATTTGAATTCAACTATTCATGCGCTTAGTTATTTCACTTATTTGTACTACAGATAAAGGTAAAGTAGGCTCAAGGTCAACCACTTATGGATGGATTCGTTTCTTACGTGTCTATAGAATTAGGGTGCCTACTGTGACGAAAAGTTACAAATTGTTTAGATCGGTAACTAAAGTATAATACCGTAATTATATTTGTTTTAGTTCGGGTAAAACATTTTGGACATTTTCAGGATTTACGTTGCCCGTGATTTATGTTTTCCGTGGGAGTCCCGACAATTGCCTTTGTTTTACTTGTTACTCGTTCCTGCAAATAACGACATTTAATTTCTGCTTTTCCGAATTTTACAAGTGTTATCTATATAACCTTTTTGGCGGACCTTAGCGGTTGTACATTAAATTAAGTTTTAACTCTGGTATTTTATAGAAACAAGAAAAAATTATTGTTCTCGTGAGTATAGGTTTTTTCGCTGACACGCTGTTTTATATTAAATTGAGTTTTTAATGACGTCGTTTTATAAAATTAGCGCTATAATATTCGGAAGTCGCATTCTTTGCGGACATTCATCATTGTATTTTAAATAATATTTCAACAATAGTAGTTCATAAATTGTATTCGAGCATCGTTTTTTTTTGCGAACATACACTGTTGTACCCACAGTTGTATGCACTGTTGTACATTGCGTTTTATAAAATTAGCGCTAATAATATTCGGGAGTCGAATTCATTGCGGACATTCATCATTGTATTTTAAATAATATTTCAACAATAGTAGTTCATAAATTTTTCATAAATTGTATTCGAGCATCGTTTTTTTTCGCGGACATACGCTGTTGTACCCTATATTACATTGCGTTTTATAAAATTAGCGCTAATAATATTCAGGCATCGTATTCTTTGCGGACATTCGTCATTGTATTTTAAATAGTATTTGAACAATGGTAGTTGATAAAATGGCACAATTTGTATTTGGGCATCGATTTTTTTGCCAAAATACGCTGTTGTATATTACATTGCGTTCTAATGCTGGCGTTTTATAAAATTAACGCAAATTATATTCGGGCGTCGTATTCTTTTGCGTACATTAGTCATTGTATTTTAAATAGTATTTGAACAATGGTAGTTGATAAAATTGGCACAAATGGTTTTCGGGCATCGATTTTTTTCGCGGAAATACGCTGTTGTATATTACATTGCGTTTTAATGCCGGCGTTTTATAAAATTAACGCTATTAATATTCGGGCGTCGTATTCTTTTGCGTACATTATTCATTGTATTTTAACCTTTTCGCTGCGTATTAAAATCCAAGCAGCTCCCTATATTTTGCAATTATGAGTGAAATTTTTAATTTTTTAATTAAGGTTTATTTTACTTAAATATCTCTTTATTACTATTTCTTGCATTAATATATACTACTATTTTCATTAAAAAAAAATTTTTTATGGGTGAAAAACATGATTTAAGCCCTAAAAACATGGAAATTTAATAAATTGTTAAATATTTTTAAGTACTCACATTAAATAATATTTACTATAAAAAACAATGAAAATATTAAATCTACAACAGTTTAATATTAAAACATGTATAAGATAACATTTATAAGCATAAATTAATAATTAATTGTGTAATAAGTAGCAAAGATACAGTAACATATAATTAATTCTAGCCTAGCTAACACACAGAAATTACACTTTCTTGAAGTTGAAATGTCAATAAATTTTGTTTCTATAATGGAATATTGTAATAATAATTTTGTTATTGTGAATACTTTAAAATGTTTAAAAAGTGTATTTGTTTTATTTTAAATATTCATTCATTATAAAGTAGGCTAGAACTAATCACCAATACAGTACTTACGTTATAAGAAAATAGGCCTCTTAAGCCAACACTAAATCACTTCAGAACTTTAATTATGTAAAACAAACATCCATGTGCAATATATACTAGAAATAAATTTAAATATTATCATAAACACACACATAAAAACAAAGGAAATCATTACAACCACAATATAACCTTCACTAAACACCCGGTTGGAACGTCAAATGTCAACAAAAACACGTGATACTACAAAGTTTCACTGGCTTAGAAACAGGGAGCAGCACCTACTTGAGGCTAAATAACATCATTTCTGTTCAGTTGGGACTATAATCGACTTACGCAGCCAAAGGAAAAGTTTTTATAACGTTGTGGACTAAAGTCGATTTACGCAGTGAACGGTAAAAATCTCAAATCGACTGTAGTCGATTTACGCAGCGAAAAGGTTAAATAGTATTTGAACAATGGTAGTTGATAAAATTGGCACAAATGGTTTTCGGGCATCGATTTTTTTGCGGAAATACGCTGTTATATATTACATTGCGTTTTAATGCCGGCGTTTTTAAAAATTGACGCTAATAATATTATTCGGTCGTCGTATTCTTCCGACCGGGAAACAATAATTTTGGACTTCACAGAACAAATCACCACCCTCGGCAATTGCTAAACGGAGCTACAGTCGTTCGCTGCGCGTTAGAACTGCTTTATCTAATTTAATGTACCGACAAGACGCCGAGCGACAGCGTGACCGCCGTGTTTTTACAAAAATGGCGTGCAATTCATGTGGACGCGGCGGTGACGCTGTCGCTCGTGAGCGCCGATCTCATACTAACTCCGATTTAACTAAATGCTTCCGCTGGACGCAACTGCCGAATTTCCGCGTGTCGGTCGTGCGAACCAGCCCTTGTAGTCCGAACGAGCGTATTTGTAGTGTTGATAAGCCATAAATATATAAACTTGGTTTCGACAAAATATTCGGGAAAAGTCGGGAATTTTATATGGGAAATTTGCTAGACACCCTGTTTACATATTTGACGAAAGGAAAAAATTGTAAAGCATGTAGCGTATCAATTTAGCCTTTATAATTTTCTTTCTGAATTACGACAACCTAAGTCGACTTGCCACTTTAAAAAAAAAAAAAAAAAATATTTTAACCAATTTTAAAACTAGACTACTTGTGTTATGATAGATTGCATTTACAAAATGAGATATTGAGCTGTGTTTTTATTTAATGTGCATGCTGTACTGAAGTTGAACGGAAGCCAGAACCGGGTAAGGATTACTCAGTTATATTTCTCAAGCAACATATTTTACAGTAGTTTGTGTTTATCTTGCATGGGCGTTAAAAAATATTTAAATAATGTAAATGTTTACAATTGTAAGCAGTATGGTCCAAACCAAACACTAAAGCTTATGAACAGGGGGATTAATTTCAACTATGGTAAAAGAACACATAAGGTCTGAAACGGAAATTTCAGTTATAGCCCACCAAAACATCACATGCAAATACAATTTGACAACGTAAAAGTATTAGGTAGTTCATCAAATTATGACGGAAGGAAAATTTGAGAGGCAATAGAAATAAGAAAACATAAAAAGAACCTTAATAAAGTCTATGGGTATGAACTTAGTAACACTCCCAGGACTATATAACCTCAGGCCTGGGCCTTCCCGCTTCACTTGACATTTGTTAAGCCTTGAAAATGGACATCTGTAAAGTGCCGGAGACAGTAGTGATGTGGTCGATCTCCGAAAACCAAGTACATAATAATAATGTTTGTGTCCATGGAAGTCTATCTTTCAAAATCATTAAGTTATCATGCCTTCTTTTATAGACATTGTCACGATCTTTAGAAACTAAACACGCAAAAATTTCATATCCCTCTAATTCTCCTGATCTAACACAATCTAAAGCACACATAAGTGTTCTAAAAGAAGTGGGTTTTACACAGCAACCAGTAATCATTGCAAACTCCTTGAGAAGATTGTGGCAGTCGTAAGGGAAATGACTCGCATACACTACGAGAACTGATTAGAGCGCAATGGGAGTAAGGGTTTCAGTCTCATTTGTTTTGGGCCATACTGTATACAAAATAGAAATATTCAATGTATTTAATACAAATATTATATATTCCATTGCTTAAGTATTAGGGGTAAAATTATATAGCTTGTTTATTGAGTGGTTCTAATGCAATTACACTAAGATGTCTCTTAACCCTTCGTACGCTACCATGAAAAGAGTAAAAAATCACTCTAGCGCTTAGTTAGGCGAAAAATAAAAAAATTATTATTTGTTAAAGTTTTATTTTTTTTTTAGTTCAGTATGTTTGTTACCACTGAAAAACAAATATGATTAAAATAAAAATTTACAGTAATATAAAAATAGTATAAATTGAGAGCACAAAATTGGTGATTTTTTATTTATTGAATTTTTTTTAATTCTATAAGTCTGGTATGAATAAAAAACAAATATGATTATAAAAAAGTGTATTATTGATTATAAACAAAGAATCAATAAAGACTACAACAATAACACGCACAAGCCTAAACATTAGTAAGTAAGAACTGAGTATTAGCTGTTCACTGCGAGCCAGCGAAAATATCCGCTTCCAGCGTGCAAAGGGCAACTGAATGCGCACGCATGTGACAAAACAAAAGCTTCTCTTGTTTGTCAACAGCTGTAATGCGTCACACACCCAACAATACGTCATCTGACCACTCAAGGAACATTGTCACGCATTCTATAGGTATTTTGGTGAACTAAAATAAATAAATATCTTCCTTACGGCCAAGAGCGGAATATTCCGCTTAAAAACGCGTACGGTTATATACGAGTTGCGGAATATTCCGCTTATCACGTACGAAGGGTTAAGTATATTTTCTCATTTTTACATTGCCACTGATGTTAAGGGACATACTGTTTTCTTTCCAAATATTAAAGCAACAAATTAAGGGTATATTTTATTTTATTCAGATTTCCATTACAAACATGTAGGCCTTACCTACATAATTTTAATGTAAACCGATTACCTATTATGCTTTTCATTACTTAAGTTTGAGTTTAAATAAAATTGACTTAAAGATACACAATACGTTGGGGTCAAATTAAATTAAAAAAAAAAATTAATGAATATAAATATTTTTATTTAAAAATAGCAAAATACTTAAAAGACTACTCATAAAATACTGAGAAAATATAAATGAAGGGATTTCGGATGTTGGCAAGAGGCAAAAAGCCTGATTCTTTTTCATGCCTTACCTACATTTGTAAAAGTTCAAAATTTCAAAACTCCCATTTTGATAATTTAAACCTATACATTCAAGTAAACTTTCTGAAACGTATTATTGGTACAAGTTGGTCTCTTAATCTGTTCTAGAGATATAAATAATTTAGTAAAGTAAACAAAATGGCGGATACCTGATAAAAGAAGCTTTTCCGGACATATGTTTTTAGGAAGTTTAATCTTTACTTTGACCCATACGAACACTCCCTGAATTGTCTCCATTACAGTGTCACCTTCTATATTGATCTAAAGGATATATATGGTCTCAAAATGATGAGAAAAGTTAACATATAATTTAAAAAAATGTTTAATCCTATAAATAGTTTTAAAACTTCTGTTTATTTAAAATACATAAATCAACTCGTTGAACATTTTCAGTGTTGCAACAATAACATGCTAATATTTACATTAACAACTGATTTCAAACTTATTTGTATTTATAATTTAGAACCTTTTTATGCACTCATTCGTGCAATCGGTTAAAAAGACCCCCCCCGCACACTCTTACACAATGACAAACAATAAGTCCTTTTATGTTCTACCGCTCGACATTCTTACAATCGCCATCATGTTAGAGTTTTGTTGTTTTGCAGCGGACATCGGACTGCAAAACATGTGCGTAAAAAGCCTCTTTTATAAGTTTTAAGGTTAGTGATAGAGAGTAAGCCTAAGTCATGCTGGTGGTCCCTTTTAACCTTTCTTATAAATCCTGTTATATCCCAGGCTGAATTTTTTATTGATATCTTTTAGTATGTGAATAATTTCATTCCAAAGTTAACCTGTGCTATATAAAACCTTTCATTTCACGTTTGTTACCATCCAACCTATGATTTTCATTTATACTACATTTATATTATTTTAAAATCTTAATTTAAATTACTGTAAATGAGGTTTGACAATAGATTGATAGGTTTGTTTCCATCATTTAATAAATACGTACTTTTTATTATTATTTCCGTTTAAAATAGGATTTTCATTAATCTGTACGGTCTGGTTCAATCATGTCTGTATTATGAATTCTACTGCAATAAAAACCAAGCTATGCTTTTTAAATGTTAGGTAATTATTATTTGGTTATACAAATTTAGGTAGCATTCGAAGAAAGTACCTATTGTTTGTTACTATGTGCGACTACCGCAAAATGTCTTATGGTCCCTGGTCTCCAAAACCATAAGTTTATGTATAAAAAACTATTTTTATAAAAACTATAACTGTCATAATTTTACACAAATTACTTCCAGTCTGATAAATAAAATATATAGATAAAAAATTGCAGTTGGGTTCTTACTTAATTGGCGAAATTAGACCAAAGGGGTATAAATGGAGAGGGATTTTTAAAAAACTAAAAAATCACTATAATATTAAAATTTTGCATTCGTTTAAAGTTCTTATGCCTCTTAAAAGTACTACCAAAAATTTGTTTTGAAGATTTTTGATAACACCATGTAAGCTCAAAGAGTAAACTAGCAATAAGAAGAAGAAATACATAACTCCCTTAGTAGGCACACTTATCATAAACCTAACTATTATCTAAACTTTTGTATGAAACCATTTTTAATTCAACCAACTCTCACAGCAAGGATTGATAAAATGAGTTTACAAAACAAAAAATGTTTTGCTTCCTTAGCAGAAACAATTTTAAGACTGTTCAAAATGGTTGTACATCCTCTAAATATTACCAGAATCCTGAAACTTTTGTTTGATAAGAGCAAACATTAGTGTAAGGAATGAATAGCAAATAGGAACTTCAAATAGGTTCTACCTGTGTTTGTACGCTGAGCCGAAAAGGATTTTTTATAGTACAGTGTTTTTGCAATTTTATTAGTGTTGACTAATCTGTGTTATATTCTAGCCAAATAAAAGTTTGTCTTCAGAAACAAGTAAATTACACCACTTGGCTAAGCTACACTTATAAAATTATATGATTGGTTTGTTTTAAGTCTTACATCCTAATTAATTGTTTTTGTTTATTTTGATAGCAGTAGACGAGAGTCATACATGGATAGGTTCCGACCGTGATTATACTTATGATGAATTACTGACTCGCGTCTTCGATATTATGAGAGACAAGAACCCAGACATGGTAGCGGGGAAAAAACAAAAGTTTGTTATGCGACCTCCACAAGTTGTACGTATTGGAACTAAGAAGACATCGTTTGCCAACTTTACAGAAATTTGTAAAACGTAAGTACTAAATAATATTTTTTTTTTTAAATAAAGGTTGATGTTTATTGATAAATACCTTGAATTATTTGTTTACACAATATATAATTATATGTGATTAAAAAAGTCGTCACACTACATATTCAAATTCTAGACAGCTGAAGAACGAAAAGTACTTTAGTATGTAAAGGGCTAGACGAGACTTCTGTGTGTTTACGCTATTCCCTTTGTATCTCCAGATATATATTATAATTTAGTCCTAATAAAGGATTAATCATTACATTAACCCTTTAACGCAGGACTTTCTATAGCTCGACCCCTCGTGCGGAACTTTTTTTTGCAATACTTTGCTAAAAATTTCATTAATCTGGTTCATCCTACAGGTTGTGTACTAACCGGGGAAACCGGGAAATAGCCGGGAATATGAATTGACCTTAAACAATTCCGGGAGAAAGCCATGATTTTGTCGTGTAATCGGGAATTTCATTCCTTCACTTAGGTTATTTTCGTTTTGTAAACGCGATTGTGGGAGTTCGGCATGAGCAAGGGCTGTTTGTAAAAAAGGTGAAAGTTGCATACGAACATGCAATAACCATGGCAACAGAACAAGGGTTTGTTGTAAGGATGTATTGATACCGATTCCCTAAATTCGATTCAATTGATTCTTAGTGCGGTAATCAGTATCGAGAATTGATCGTAAAAGTCGATTCCAATTACAGTACCTCGACTCCAAACACAAACAAAACATTCAATGTGTACTGAATTATTAACCATATAAATTTACATGCATAATCTATTTTAAACATTTTAAAATTTAAATTAGGGATGGGTCGATTCACGATACCACCGATACTTTTTCTTTGATATCAGTAACAATAATCGATAGCCGAAACTCGACACTGATACCGAGAGATACTCAGTTCAGT
>JAGFPH010000054.1:1367842-1378316 GCA_018207615.1 Philaenus spumarius | reverse complement strand
AATTAATTCTACAGTTGTTTTCAAACATTCTGATGATCCCACTGTCACAAATTGTATACAAAACTGGTATTCCCTACCTCTTTGATAAAGTTTTTTATTTAAAAAAAATACCTATTTTGTCTGCTTCATGTATCGGATACTATACTCTGATAAATATATTTGTGAGCAAATGGTAAGTGAAAATAGGAGACTTTGGTTTTAAGTGTGTGAAACATTCAATTCATTAAGTTTTGAGGTATAGCGTTTTGTAAAAAAAAGTCTTACAAGCCAAAAACCTGGAAATGCCCAAAACATAATTTTCTAAAGGGAGGATAAAGTTGAATGAAATAATTTGTCGGAGAATATTCATTTATATACCTATCGACTGAATTTATAGTAGTTTACGCAACGATTGTATTATGAAGGCCTTTAAGCCACGAGTGAGATGTAAGTTGGAACACGAGCGAAGCGAGTGTTCTAAATATCTCACGAGTGGCTTAAAGGCTGAATACAATCGTTAAGTACACTATTTTATCTACAACCAAAAATATACAGGCTATTTGATGTTTGATGTTGATTGTAGATTTAATCATTGAATAAATAGACCAAAGCGAACTAGGTTTCTTATCTTGGGCCAATTCCTCAAAATACGCAATGAAAACATTCTCGGAAAACGAACTAACACCATTTCTAGTTTTCCACTCCATAAACTGGTTATAAACCTTTTCATAACGAAATTTAGATTTTTCTGGCAACAAATTGTTCAGAGCCGAATTTGCTTTTGTATTAATTTCCTCTGGAGTTAAACAAAATTCATCACTATCACTCATGTTTGCGGAATGCGTCAACTCACGTTTGAGGTTAGTTACAATAACACACTAACATCCGGAACGTATGGGTACAATCAGCTGATGTACGAATAGCGTTATTTTTATTACAACTCTACTTCCGTCAAATGACGAGCTCTCATTGGTCTAGAGCCTATTATGTAAAGTGACTCCTGTTAGGTAATGATATCATTACCTAATCGGGTTGGCTTTTGGTTTGTAATGTACCTCTTTCTGATGTTACTTGTAATAGCGTTATTGGTGTTTATTGCAATGGTCGTAGATAAAATATTTTTCATACTTATTATTATTGAAAAACTCTTTATTCTCTTATCAATTTTACATCTTATGATATTCATACCATTTTGTTTTATAGATTTTCTGCTATAGGGCTTTTATAAAAGGTTTGCATCCCTAAAACCTGGAAATGCTTAAAACATAATTTTCTCAACAGTTAAAGACCAATGAAAATTTTTGTCAGTTAATATCTTCTTTCAATTCTAAGGCTTTTGAGGTAACTATTGAATTTAAAACAAATTTATACCAGTTATTTAAGGGAAACCATTTTGGAATTCATAAAATGCTGAATAATTTGAAAAATGATAGTGTTATTTAAAAACTAGAGTATTTTAATATTTATATCGGGCAAAAAATTTCCTGACCAAAATATTTTTCCCAATACTTACTTGTCTACCATTTTGTTTTTTCAAATACTATAATAGATATTAAACATTTGAAAGTGTTTTATTAAAATATAGACTTTTATCTATAACATAAAATTTATTTCAAAACTTTTCTATTCATAGCCTCCAATGTAAACGGATTTAAAAAAAATTAAGTACCAGTTTTACTTAAATGCCTTTACCTCTCAGTGAAATTAATATTATGTTATAAATTGTATGTAAATTAAGATTTGATTCCTTAAAATGTTGCAAGAGGGTAGGCGTACATTGCCATTTTATAAATTGCATAAAAAACCTATTATCTCTAGCTAATATCTCAGAAATGATACTTAGGATCAATAATAGTTTATATTATATAGGATAATATATTAATAATAATATTAAATATTACCTTTTAATGTTCCGTCTTGTGACTTTTTTGGTCGTTCGAATGTTACGACGCGTTTCGGGACCGCAATCCCATTGTCAAGTACACTTACACAAACACAATAAAACACATAACACGTTTAAAAAACACACAAAAACCCCACAGTTACGACACTTTTAAAAAACTTAATTGTGCCGGACAATTATTCATCGTGTGGGTCGTAGTGTGGTTCATGGTACACTGTCGTAAACTGTCAAACGAAATATAGTACTGTAGTTAGAAAATCGGTTTAAAATAGCCTAGGGCTGTGTCATATAAACTATTATTTTTAAAATCCAGATGATCGTTTAATAATTTAGACGGATTGTTATTAAACTCCTTATAAATTTCGAATTCTTCTAAGGCGTTCAAAAGTCTACCTTTTTTGCAAATATGAGGTGGAACCAGATTTTTGTTGAAATTAGTGTATGAATGATTACTATCAATTAAATGTTGAGCAAAGTTAGATTTTAATTTATGCATGTTTTTATGCGGCAAATGTTCATTAAAACGGTCTTTGAATGCCCTACCCGTCTGTCCCACATAAATACTGTCATAATCATCACAATTGATTTTGCAAACACCCGACTTCTTTTCGATTGGAATTACACGTTTGGGTCGTAATAATTTTTGAATATTATTGTTGGTGCGAAAAGTGACGGTAACATCATATTTCGCCAATGTATTTTTCACCATATGCGGAACGGTGTTAGAATATTCCATGGATACGAATTTTTTATTCTTATTCTTAGACCGTGTGATGGGGTTCTGTTTATTTCTTATATGATTATGCAAAAGTTTATCAATCATTGCTTCATGGTATCCGTTCGCTTGGGCTATGTATCGAAGGACTCGTGAATCATGATCATGTTGGGTCAGAGACAAACATACAGTTGATCGAGTGGTTACCAAGCCAATTAACATAAGCTGCTTCATTTTCCACAGGTGCATCAATTGGAATTAAAATTCCATCTACAACACCCATAACATGGGGAAAATGGGCAATGTTGTAAAATCCATTGATAGTGTCTGCAATATTGATCGGCCATGATATCTGTGTTAAAAAGATTTCTGTTAACATTCCTGACACAGTGGCAGACTATGGTATGGCCTTGGATGTCCCCTACAGTGTATTATTGCCCACCACTACTAAGCCAGTGGAGGGCTATACATATTTGCTGTCTTGCAGCAAGAGACAATTCTTTATTGTAATGATGCAGTTCATTTCCAATCATTCCACAAAGATTTTCCAATTTTTCCATAACCATTCTAAATCTTTCCTTAACCCTTTGACTGCCGTGCCCTTTCGCTGGACCGCGTCGAATACTGCCGAGGCTATAAGCGCAAGTCTTGGCTCGGACGCCAGGCTATCGCTGCACGGTACTACGCAATACCGCCAACGCAGTTATTACTGTTTTGACACTACTACATGAAAGCAATCATATCTTAGCTAATATCAAAGGCAGAAACATGATTTTGATGTTGTTTTCTTCAGAATTAAATGGACTACACATACGTTTATGAAAAAACTTAATTGAATTTTTTCTAATAGTGTTTATAATTAAAATAATATTTTAAAAAATTTAAATTTATTTAAAAAAATAATTTTAAATTATCACAAGTATAAGGAAAAAAAACGTTTTTGCTTCTGAGCGGTACATTTTATTTTGTATTAATGTATTGAGAATAAATCCTGAAATGTTCATAAAAAATATAAACATTTGATACATTTTTATTTGTAAACATATACCGGTTTATATTTTAGCATTTTAAGAGTGAAATGTGAAGTCTACTATTGTTAGGCCTTTATTGTAAAATTTTATGATAAAATAAATAGGAAACCCTTTTGTTAGAAAAAATACACCACATATTGCAACAAATTATACAAATCAAGAACATTTTAAATCTAAGAATACGAAGTTAAGTTTTAACTTAAAAAATAAATAATATATGCTGTCACAAAATAAAAGACACTTGTTAGCTCATAATGAACAAATGTTTATACCAAGATGGCTTATTTTTAACACAAAACATTGTTTTCAAAATGTATTTACACTATTTACAGAAAATGTTTATTTAGGCCTATTTTATTTGGAACATGTATGATGATCGAAGCAGTCAAAATGCACTCCCAGTTTACATTTACAGTTCTGTATTGTAATAAATTGACAAGTCGATGTAGGCCTATACATATATCGATATAAATATTTTGAAAGTATATTTTGTTGGCTTTTATTTCGTATAAGAATAAGTAATATTACGTAAAGAATAATATAAACTGCAAAGGAATATATCGCGAGCCGATCATATCGGCCCGTGGCGTTATTAGTAAAGAACACCATAGCCGACTAGATCGGCCCGTGGCAGTTTACGGAAGGTTTCTAAAGGCCGACTAAATCGGCCCGTGGCAGTATTAAAAATGTTCCTAGAAGCCGATTATATCGGTCCGTGGCAGTCAAAGGGTTAAACTAATACTTACTAATAAAATCAAAATTGATTCTTTCTTTATATACCTTCCGCCTCCTTACTCCCTACCTCTTCTTCTTCACTTGATGAGTCAAACAATAAATTATTAATTACATCCATTTCAAATTTTAGCTATTTATAAACAGAAATGCACAACAGTAACCTTACTAAACATAACAGTAAACAGAAAACCAAACATAACCCTATTAATATTTTAAAGAATTAGGCAACTTGGCTCTTGTAGAACTTTTACTAATATTATTGGCAAATAAATTACAAGTTAATAGTATAAGTAAGCATTATGAAACAGAAGATGAAAAAACCACTAATATTTTGTTGGTAAAACACTTGTATTTTTCAAAGTATTCGTTTTTTATTATGAAACAGAATTTTACAGTTTACAAATAATTTCATCATTTTGAAATAAAATTTACAAGCTACAAAATGATAAAATTAGTTTGTAACTTGTAAATTAGTATTTTGGTATTATGAAACACATTGTTACAAGTTACTAAGCTAATAATATTAGTTAAGTTTTCATTATGAAATGGGCCCTGGTAGGTATATGAATTATAATACAGTAAACCTTTTCCGTTGTTTGTGTTTGCTACCTAACCTAAAAAAAACTGTTGGTTGTGAAGAATACCTGAGTTTAAATTTGGTTCAGCTTAGGCCTAACCTAAAATAGTTTTTAGCTTTTGATCGAAACTAGGTGTTTTATTTATCAAGCAAAACGGTCGTTTTGAGGAACGCTAAGAAAAAAACGGTCGTGCTATATACATATAACAACAGATGTTTGAATTACAATACAGTAAGTTTTTTTCATTGTTTGTTTTTATTTTACTAACCAAACCTAAAAACGTTGTTGGTTGTGAAAATAATTAACTGAATCTAAATTTGCTAAGTTGATAGCTAAGACAATGAATATAAATGGATTCAACAACAGAGGTGTTTGGCCGCACCAAGAATCAATGTTTACAAATTATATAACAACAAACATTGTACAGCTCATATATTTTCATAAGTTAAATGTTAACAGTAATGATGATGACAAATAATAATAATGAAAAATATTTAAAGAAAAGTAAAATCGTGTAGAGTATTTTATAGTTCCTTTTATTTGTGATTTTTATTTTTACATCTCAGCAATGAATGATGTCTGATGACATATTTGTTTTTAAGTATAATGTTAATGAATGTAAAACTTAGGCCTATATGGCCGAGCCCGGTTGCAAGAAAATTCAAGAAGACAAGATATCTTTGCTAAAACTAAACTTTGTTGTAACCAAAACTATAAATAACAAGATATCAGCCATATTAACAACTTCAATTCACAAGCATGGTTAACATAAATTTAACAAAATTTATACTTTTTGAAGTGACAGGATGTTGAAATACGAAATAAATTTTGTTGTCTATTCTCACATAAGCCAATAATGTCTTACAATGATAGCAGTGCATAAACAGGACATCTGAAAATCAACAACTGAGAAAATGAAGGATTTAAATGAGGAGATCTGGGAGCAACACTTGGGTAGATTCTACTAAAAAGAAACTCTACTCGCTTTTCTTCAAGGGATTTTAAGAAAACAATACAATTATAATTATTAAATTACAACTGAAAAACCAAACTGTACTGTAATTTTCTAGTACCAAACCATTTTATTGAATATTTATAAACAAACGACTGGCTACCATGACGTTGTATATACTTATATATATATAACATAAATCAAAAAGTAAATACTAAATATTATCTCGATTCAAATATTTTATATACATGAATTTATTAAATGGATTTGAGAAATGAGGGTGCACTGGACAGTCTTCGATCAGCTGACTCACTGATAAACATAATCATGAAAATTAAATTTTCTGCAACAATTATATTCTCACAATAAAGACAAAAAATCAAGATTTCACACAACAAAGAATAATAAATTGATGTAAAAGGTTGATGGTGTTGTCGCCTTTTGTCTTTTAGAGTTAGGCAGTCTTTGCTCGGATGGCAGCTCGCTTGCCAGTAACAGCCTGAAACACAATAATAAAACAATCAAAAATATTTTGTGTTATACCTTAAGCTTCATTTTTTAAATTCTACAACAACAGTACAAACATTCTGCGTCTCACTTTTAGAATTTAATATGTTATGTTAGATAAACCTACCATATATTATAAAAACCCAAAATAATAATAATACCTTTGGTTAGCGGCAGTTACAGTATATGCCTACCGTGTAATCAATATTCGAATGCCAAATTTTAAAAAATTTAGAAAAACTCAATAATTCGAGTAAAACATTATTCCAAACTATTTTAAATATGTTATACTATAAATATGTTAATTATAATATAGCCTGGGATACAGCATGGACACACGCTACACAACACTAAACCACTAACTTGCAATAACCAAGTGAAGTTATACATTTAATAAACAAACTATTAACTATTAAGGTAAAAATAATATTCACCAATTTCATTAGCAATTATTAAAATTTATCCTGCCCAAATTAATACAATTAGTTGATGCCCCCAGATTATGTTTATCAAAGCTAGCACAAATGCCTTTCCCCGAGATAATGAATTAGTAAACAATTTGTTACTAAATATTAATTTAGTTCAAAATTGATTTTCAATAACTTAAAATTATTTTTACCAACTGTTGATGATCAAATACTCAATAGAACTAATTATTATGTATGTTCTTGAAATTAACTACTGTTAGACTTATTATACAGAATTACATGTTGGTGTACTGAAGGGTTTTAATTAATGATACAGTAGAGTCGGGATATTTCCAGTTGAATGGTACCTAGAGTACCTCGAATTGTGAAAAACTCGAAATACACGGAATATGTAGAGGTTAAGATAAAACTACTATTTATAGTCCTCGTATCTCTGAAAAAATTTAAATTTTATTAAATATACACTATTTTGTATTGATCACTGAAGTAAACAGGTAATTTTATACACAGTAAAAAATATAAACTTACTTATTAAAGAAATCACAAATAGTTTTTTGTTTAACTACACTTCAACGTTTACGAGCTGCGATGTCACGCCAGGGGGATACGGCAGTGCCGGGAAAAGTCTGTTTCGATGTTATTTTTTTATATACAGTAGAACTTGGATAATTCAAACGTCTTTAATTCGAAATTGCCGTTAATTCGAAGTTTCGGTTCGGTCCCTTGAACTTTATATGATATCAATGTAAACAAATTATAGATAATTCCAAGTCAACTTCTTTAATTCGAAGTTTATTTCAACACTAAAAATAAATCTTGTGCTGTGAAAGGGATCACTGGATAAATAGGTCACTGTCTGGTAGAAAAGAGGCTGGACATAGGGGGCAGTAGACGCGGTACCGGTTTCCAAGAATTTTGCCTTCCGAGAATTCTCTAGATACCGATACTATAGTTTGTCACTGATGCTCTGCCCAATCTCTGTCTGTTGTTAATTCTCGACAAAACCTTTTGTAAACAGAACAGACTAATCATATTGTTTATTGACACTTGTACTACGCATAACTCTACCCTACTTGAACACGTTACGGTTATTTTTTCCCCCCGAACATGACTTTAGTTGTACAGCCAATGGATTAGGGCATTATAAAAAAATGTTAAGCATTTATACAGGCTACTTATTGTACAAATGCTCTTGACAGATTCATTGGAAAACAAAAATTTAAATAATGAATACATTTGATTAGTATCCAGTCATTAATGGTATTGAATTAAAGTTTCTTACCTTATCATTTTTTCCGTCAAGTGACCTAACTTTTGTAAATTGTGAAGTGTTTCGGGCTTATTAACCCATCATCAAATAATTTTTTTTTTAAATTGTAAGATCGGTATCCTTCAAGCAGCAAGAATGTGTCACAATGCATGATCACATTCAATGCTATTTGTGGCTCGAATTACACGGAACCTCGGATTATCGAGAGTCGAATTACCGGGACTCTACTGTATTATTAACTTATGTGTCTGAAAGGTAATAGAGTATTCTATTTATAGTTTGGATTCCAATTTAAATCAATAACTTATTACAACCTCAGAGTAGATTTGAATTAAAAAAAGGCGTGTGTCTATAATTATTCATCTGTACAATTAATATTTTTTTAATGTAGAGTAGTGCAATGGGGAAGGTGCTAATCAGCTTTGGTTAATAGGCCATCCAGCTGGTGTTTACCAGTGGAAATATGAGTCACTTTCATATCACAACATGAATCTGCGGATTGTGGACAAAGATAACATACATTGTGGACAAAGCTTCCATTGAGCAAACATAATGTGTGTGACAGACATATGCCACATACAGTCTTTCAACAAAAGCAATTTTGTGTCATTGTCGCACACCACTAAGGCACGATTTACATATGGGCCAACTGGGCATTTGTGCAGAGCACCAGTTTTTGAGGGGCAGGAAAAATAAGTTTTTTAATGTACGGTAATGATTTTATTTATTACATACATTAAATCCTACAATTTAAAGCACAACAGAAAGATGTATATCCGGCTTGCCATAAAAGAAACACATAACCTGTTGCAGGTTGCTTGACCTCGTTTGTAAGGTGAGGGATAGGTGAAGGGTACTATTTTTAAGTGTGTTTAATATAAATCAAAATAAATAAATTTTATGTCTGCGTTTTTGAAATCCTTTATATGAAAAAACAGATTTCTTATTTTGTTGTTCTTATTTGTTGTAAAAAATGAAATTTGTTACTATAAAGTACTCCCATGGACAGAGTCTAGGGGAAACGTTAGATTATACTATTGAATTGTGCTTAAAAATATTAGCCAAATACTTTGAAACTCATGAAACACACTTCCAATAAAATCAGCACAACCATAATTACCTGGAAACCCGACTTGATGCTGGCCACAGAACATCTCGACCCACAGGTCTCACATTGTAAGAAGAAAAGTCGTGTATCTTTCTGTAATATGGTGTCAGGTGATCGACATGTATGACATGTTACATATTCTTTAATATATCTTCTTAAAACATTTTCTATTTGTTTCTGTTGAAATCTTCCTTTAATAATCAGTTGGCTGTTGCCATCTACGGACCCACTGGTACCTAATTCAGCCAGCAAGAAGTCCAGCAAATGCTTCGGTTGACGATGTAATCTGAAGAAAGAAACATTGTTATTTATATTAAAAACAAACAATGCAACCCATTACAATTAACAAAGCAATGGTTAACTTATTAAATCAAAGCTGTAACGTATGTGTTTTCACAAGTAGAAAATAAAATATTAAATTTGTATTAAAATATCTAAATTGTATTGTAAAAAAACAACATAAATTAATTTATTTCTAATACGTAAAACTTTGATTTTACTAAGCAATAAGATGACAATGTTGAGACATAATTAATAAAAAAATTAACAGCTTGATGCATGGGACTCTCAACTTAACTAATCAAGCAAATGGAATCATGAAGCTTGAGTGACGCAATGAATTGGCAAACATTGGACAGAGAGTACATGCAAACGCATAAGCAGATACGTTCCTGAGCCGATTTGGTATGCGATGATGTCAATGAGTTTCTAGAATATTAGTGGGTGAACTCGGTCTACTAAATCCAGAGTGTACTGCTTGTTGTTATTTCTGTTATATTTAAATATAAACAGTTTTTGAAGTTATACTTCTTTGCGCCCGTTGTAATCGGGATGGGGTGTCGGTCGAGAAACTGCGTCACGCGTTAGGAGTAAAATCCGGAAAGTGCCTTTTTATACATTCTTCGTATATTCGTATACTTTCCTATACTTCAAAACGTCGGATTGATTTGAAACTTTGAACACTTATCAAGGACCGCTGACAATATTAATTTTTCGTTGATATTTCTTCACATAAAAGTTATTAAAAAAGATTTTGGTCAGTATAAAAGTATTAGGACATTTATAATTACAGTAAAGTCTCGCTAATCCGGTCTCCAATAATCCAGACTTAAGGCTAATACGGACGGCCCTAAAAAAAACTAGAAATTAAAGTATTTTACTGGGTACAGTACACGCAATTGTTGTTTGCCGAGAGCGAAAATAGTTAAGGGTTCATTTTGTCCTTGGCTATTTTTAGCGTGAAGAGAAAGCTCAGCCGAGGATAGAAA
>JAGFPH010000054.1:1341959-1356765 GCA_018207615.1 Philaenus spumarius | reverse complement strand
CTGCACGCTGAGAGACTTTCGTATGGATAACATGGCTTATGGGCGCTTTGTACAGCACGCTGAGAGACTTTCGTATGGATAACATGGCTTATGGGCGCTCTGTACTGCACGGTGAACGTGGAATCCAGTGTAGTACCCGCAACTGATGAACACATCATAGAGATCACTTCAAGGCAAGAAGAAAAAATTATTGTTAAATTCATGACAATAATTTCTTGCAAGTTATGTTTGTTGCACAATGGTACTGCAAACGTGTGACTTAATTTTGTTTAAGTTTGAGTAAGTTATGTTGCAACCAAGAGCCATTTAATTTTTAGTGCTATACGTAAACATTGTCACTGAAATCTGCAGTAGGGAGATTGAGGCACACTACTAATAGGTCCCACTACTACATGGGACTGTCACAATTACACTATGAAGTGCCGCAAAGACTAGTTCGTGTTGAGAGAAGGTTAATTTTATAAATTTGAAGTTAGAATTTTACAGTATTAACTAGTAGAAATATAATTTTGTTTCACTGGGTTTAAAACAAACAGAAATTGTTATAAATCTGTTCTAAAAAAGAATCAAAAGGTAAATAAATGAAGCATGAAGTTAACCCGGTACCAGTTTCTTTTTACCCATAAAAATTACATTTTTTTACCTATTTTTAAAATTCTATTTGATTCTAAAATTCTAATAATGACCTAAAAACAAAGTAAGAAGCTTGCTGTTTTGCAACAACACTAATTTTAGGCGTAAACTAACCTAGTAACTCACAATGATTTTAGAAAAACGTAAACAGCTCGAAAAAAATGATTGCTACAAAAACAATAAGCGGTATAAACAGAAAAAAAAACTTTTTTACAAATTTACTAAAAACAAATATAACTTTATAACACTCATTGAACTTTGTAAATCATTTTAATTACAAGAATTGAAAAAGTAACCTCATTGAAAGAGTAACCTTTCTTTCTACAAACATAAAGCACATGCAATTATCAATTACAGTAGGATCTCGATTTACGAAGCCTCAGCTAACCAAGGTAATGTATTAAAAGAAAACTTATCTAATCAATTGTAACTAAATGTACTCGCTAAGATAAACTGCCAACGTTAATAAATGACCGAGCGAAGCGAGGTCTCCGTTGTAGCTCGACCGTTCGGCATTTCGTCTGTGTGTCTGTCTCACGATTACGGCCAAACGCCTTGACCGATTTTGATGATGTTTTGCATGAATGTTCCTTATTCCTAGGCCGAGTGATGTATATATACGGTTTTTTACATTTTTAACCCCTTGAATAAAATAAAAATGGCGGCCGCACCGTTTCTCTCAGTGTAAGTTTTTTTCCAAAGCAAGTTTGTGGCTTAACCGTAAGTCGAATTTAAAAACTAATATTTTGCGGGTAGCAAATTTGATTTTCTACAAAATCGTATTCTTTATTTTTTTCCATATCTCTAACGGTAAGCTCACAAAATGGCCACAAACTTAAAATTTGTTAAAAATCGTCCAAGTTTTTGTATTTTAACCATGTTTTTATATGTTTATTCTAAACCAATTCAAAAGTGTTCCATAGCTTTTTTGTAGATAAAGGTTCAAAGAATTCATGTATGCCAGTAAAAAAATGATTGAAGTAAAATTAAAAAAGTTATTAGCTCAAGAAACAAGCATGTTCAGTAACGAAAGGAAAAAGTTCAACTTTAGGCCTACATAGAAAGTAGTAAACATTTTTTATAATTTTTTCATAAATGTAAAAAAGTTTCGTAATTTAGTTCTAAATAGAACTATATCAAAATATTTATCAATTTCAAATTTCTTATTTTGAAAACACCAGTTTTTATGTTCCTACTACAAGACTGCTAACAAAACTAGGCCTATTTTGAATAGTAATTTAGGAATACTATATCCTTTGCCCAAAAATGACATATTTTTATAAGAAAGTGTAGAGAATAAATCAAAGAATTGAACTGTATACTTGTAAATTATTATTGCAAAAAGTATTTGACTTAGCTTTATTTGAATTACAAAATGAGATGAAACAAATGAAACCTTGTGGCGAAAAGGACATACAAAAAATTACCGTTGGACAGCGTGGGAAGTTTGGTACATGGGTTGAGATCACTATCACGACGGTTTAACATCGTTTGTTTTCATTATTTCTAATATTTTAATATGATATGGAACCGTAAATACATTGTTAAGCTTTAGTTATTTAAGTATGTAAATATTTTAATTCTATGTTTTCCCTCAATAACGCAATATTTTTAGCTACCTTAGGCATTATTAACCTAAATAAAACGCAATGCCCCCTAAAAGAAAATCTTTAGCTGTTAAAGCTCAAGAAAAGAAAAAAACAAGAACTAGAAATCCCGGAATCGTGGGAATTGCAAAATAATGTTTCACTGGCTATACTTTCTGCTTACTTCAACGAGCGAGGTCTACTGTTCACAGAACTACTAATTAATAAGATGCTACAACATGTTGCTACATATTCGCAGCAACAGTAAGTGTGGTAGATAATGCAAGGACATTGAACTCTGGCCAGTTTGGCGCTCTCACCTTCACTCACTGTTTCTTACGTGATGGTCTACAATAATGTCTTTAATTGTGCTGTTGTGCCTTTGTTATTGCCAATCTTAACTACAGTACCGTACATTATGAGAGTTTTCTTTGATAAGTATAGTTTGTATTATACATCAGTTTGTATTTTTTTGGACAGATAATGTTCTTTGTACTGTACCTTTTTTCATCTCTGTTATCCCTAAGCACTTGATGTTAGGTTGTTATCAAGTACTGTAGAACCCTTTTTAGAAAAAGTCCACATTACCTCGCTTTATTGAGGTTCTACTGTATATTGATTTTAAAATGCTCACAAAGACTATTAACCCTTTCCACTCCAATTACTGGGGACCTAGTGTTGCTATCAGGTCAATTTAATTTTGAGCGAATCTTCCTCTGTAACATGTTTACTAAAAAAAAAAAAGTATTTATGTCACCTCTAAAAGACTGATTTTTTTTGTAGTTTCTTCTATGACTAAAGTATAGATTGGTATGAAAAAAAACATATATTTTTAATTTTTATTTATTCAAAAAAATTTAAATTTGTAACAAAAAACCGGAATAAAACAAGAATTTTGGAAAAACTTTCAATGGGAAGACCTATATTTGTTGCTTGTTTTTTGTTGTCTATATGATTGTAAACAAAATTAAGTGGTTTATACATGTTTTAGATACAATAATAAATTATAAAAAAATTATAATTGAGAAACAAGTTTTTTGTAAAAAATTAGTTTTTATGAAAACAATTAGTTTTGACACCAACTTGTACAAAATTGCCTCAACTATTTATTTTACTGCTTAACAACAGTATTATGTAGATTAAAACTAGTAAGAAAAGCTTTTTTCAAAACTGATTGGTAATATTTTAATCACTCAGGTTTGAAACAAAAGTTTCATCACCACTAACGTCATTTTGTAACAAACTGCTGTCGTCTTCGTTCATTTTATTTCACAACAATCATTATTATTATAAAAAGAACAATATTCAAAAATAAACTGTGAAATTACACATGATAACCTATTACAACAAAACTAAACAACGCAAGCTCACTAAAACACTGCGTAGCAAGTAGGAACCAAACAACGGCGAGAGCAGACAGCTGTTTACAGACCGGCCAAAGACGGCAAACATTACATTTTCTAAGATTTATTTACCACAGAAACTGAACTCAAATGGTCCTACAAAAATTCCACAGATAGCAGCACATCTCAAACTTCAACAATAGCGGTCATCAAAGTAACTAAGTCTGTTCAAATGCAATCAAAGAACGTTATCATAGCGAGTTCGGGGCTCGCCCGACATAGGGGTTCGTGCGGATTAGTAGGGTGCGGGGCTGCCCCGACACTCGAGTGGAAAGGGTTAAAGTGCTCCAGTGACTAGAATATCACTACAGAAATCAAAATAAAACTGGAAAATACTGCTATGTCGGAATAAAATGTTAGCAGCCGATTTAATTAATAAAGATATTCCGTAGAAATCAACTAAAATCAACTAATAAATGATTTAGTTTTAAAATCGAACTAAAAATGAGATTAGATCCTTAAGTGCTTTGACATATCTCTTAAATGGTATTTATACACACACCTGAAAAACTAAATACAAATATTCTTTCTACTTAAATATTCAATTAATATCTAAGAAATGTTTAAACTGGAATGGTACAGAACAATCTTAATGAAGGGCTTAGAGGAGGGAGAGGTGTGCTCCTAAATTTTGTGTAATAAATTTTGTATACTGAATGCAATTCCTTCTAAAAACAATGATTTTAAACCAATGTTGTTTCAATTATGTTTCATAAACCTACATAACTAACTAAATAAAATTAGTACCTAGTGATAAGCATAAGTTTGCTCGGTATGGCCTTGAAAATAATAAGAGAGCGATCGTGGATTGCTGTTATCTCCAATCGAATTCGCTCCTTTTCATCGTCGGGAAGACTTCTGAAAACTTTAGAGGTCATTTGTGGGCCTTTGGCAGTGAAAAACAAGCGGAACACATCGTTTCCCTCGCCCTCCCCCTTGGCTCTTGCAATGTAGCGCTGGGCTATGGCTATGCAAAATAGCCGATAATCTCTTTCTGGAAAACCATTCCCAAAACTTAATTAATCTTAGAGAATGACAATGAATAAATAAAGCAGAAGCTTAGGCATAAAAACATCCGATAAGAATCGGGCTTAAGGAAGGAATTTTATCATTTTAGGCCAAGTTGTTACTGATGGCTTACATTAGGTTATAATGATTTTGTTTGTGATTGATTACACATAGCTTTTCTTCTACAGAACCCAAGAAATTGAATATTTCAATAAATAATTTGGAGTAATATTTAAATAATACCAATAAAGAAAGAATCAACTTTCCAGTCAAATTCAAAATACTGTTAAATTTGAATAGTCAACTGTTCGTAAGCTCAGACAGCTTTCAAACAAACTAATAATTTAAAAATTCTACTGTATATTTATGTTGACCGGTAATAGAAAGAAAAAATGCTTTATTTTGCAACAAAAATAGTACCACAACATTATTTTCAAATCATAGCTGATTAGGCTGTCTGCTTGGATAGCACATATATTGGCTGGAACTTGGAACACAATAATACAAAGAAATTTTATACCTAATGAACTTGAACTAAATTACACACATTGAAATTGATCATAAGACTAAACTTTATAAGAAACTAATAACCTACGGTACAAAAAAATGTATTTATAAACAAATTTGGACTACTAATATTTACACCAAAATTAAATTTTAAATAATTTCATATTTATTAAATTACAAAATACCTTAAAATTTGGAAAACTAGAAAAAATACAGCCAAAGTTTGATATTTTTATAGAATGTCCGACAAAAATTAAATTCTTGAAATAAGCCTGCCAAGCTTGTTGAACAAATTTAAACCAACACAATCTAAAACCCTTTAAAATTGGTAATTTTGCAAATCTTCCCTACACTTGAAATCCCATTAATTAATTATTACTAATTAATATTTTATAGCATTACTTTCTTTATGCATAAATGATGGCAAACGTCCGATCAAATAAGTGTAAAAATATGAATAATCCATCATTAGATACATATTTTAAAAACAAAATAAACAAATATTTAGTATTTGGAGGGGTGAGGTAGAAAATGCAATTTATTTGATTTACACACAATATACAACTCGCCAAGTAACTTGTTTACAAACACACCATTCACTACTGAGCAGCGACACATCGAGAAACATTGTACGGTTTAAATTGTCTAAATCATAAAATAAAAAGATATGAATTCAAAAGATGGTATGGCTTTCCAATAATATACCTTTTAACCTCTGATCAATGAGTAATGTGTCATTTTGTAGAATGTATATCGTCAGCCCATGTTGGCCATTACAATTTGTGACAATGATCCGGTAGACCAGGGGTTCCCTAACTTTTTTGATCATGACCCTAATTTAAAATTGCAAAAGCCTTCAAGACCCTATGCAAAATTTCCCCCACAATGTACAAAATAGTATATAAAAAGATTGTTCAATAAAAATTATGCAGCAATTCATATTTCAGTCGTTTATTCAAATATTTAAGTATAAAAAGAAAAACGTACAGTAAAATACAGAAAATTGAAAGATTTTAAAATTAGTTGCCTACGTGACAAAAGTAGTAAACACAAATCAGAACGAGAACAGGGTACTAAAAGAAATTAAATAATTTTAAAAATTATAAAAACTGATTTAGATCACCGCTTTCGGTTTGCTACCATGGTGTTGCACCATATTATCCATTGATTCAGCGATTCTCGGGCGAAAGTTAAAGCACATCGCAAATCATGCTGCAGACCAATTGGATGCGAGCTATAAAATTGAGAAGCCTTGCTCACATAGCTATGTTGTCGGAAACAGCAGAAGAGTCTTTTCTGTCTCTCTCACTAAAATGGGATGGTCTGTTAACTGCGAATGAAATTGTGAAAAAGTGACACCTATTCAAATTGTTTTTCTTTGCACTTGCTGTGTTTGTATATCAGTCCATTTCTTGACGAAGATTAGTTAAATAGCTGAGGAGATATCCTCTGAATTCTCCAGTAAAAGGCTTAAATCGGAGAACGAAGCTAAGTGCTGTCGATGCAATTTATTGTTCCAAAGATCCAGTTTTCTTTAAAGGCAAAAATCGGCTCTCCGGTGTCAACTATTGTTTTGTTTTTGCCCTGAATTTCTGTGTTTAGGTCGTTTAAGTGACCAAGTATGTCATTTAAGTAACTAAAGCGTGCCAACCTGATATTATCCCTAAATTTTTTTCCCTAAAGTCCTTTTTTTGCAAAAAAATTTGATTTACCTTTCAATTCAACAACGCGCTTTAAAATATTCGCTCGGGACAGCCAGGAAACTTCAGAGCGAAACTGCAGATTTTCATGCACCGATCCCATTTTTTCGCACAATTTGCACACTTGATTTTATGAAATTTACTATTTATACTGCATAGTTGAGAACAGAACTCAGTTCTGGCTGCAGTCGGTAAGAAACTAGATTCTTCCTATGCAAAATGCAATGCACAGTAATGATTCCTGGACTTTCTTTTGTAATCCTTCTAACCAGCCCTGTACAACTTCACTGCATCGCTGGAAAGCCATCTGTGCCTACAGCCAAGCAGTTCTTCCAATGGAGATTACTTGTTTGTCTTACCGCTTTTCCTTCCTTCCTCCTAGAAAAGGCGCCTGCTTCAAACCTGTTGATTTTTCTATTATTCGAACTTACTAGTACAATCACGAGAGTTATAAATTATATAATCACGGAAACAGGATACGACTCTAAAAAATTAACCTGCGACCCCGACTTTGGGAACCCCGCTGTAGATGCAACGATATCATCACAAATTTTGACGATGGACATTCGGTGGGTTACTGATTAGTTCATCTTTTTTGCCGAAACACTAACTACTTACAGGAATTTTATCCTATAATGTTTAACCCTTTTAGTGCCAATGTCCATATAAACGGACTTGGTGAATTAAAAATGACTACAATTTTTTTTTACAAGTATTTTTCAATTAAATTTAAGGCAATTGTTTAGTATAAATGTAGGAAATTTAGTTCTAAGCAATTTAAAAAAAAAATCAAATTATGTGAAAAACTAGGATTTTTATAAAGCTTTTTTGTAAAACAGTTCCAATTGGTTTAAAACGGTCTGGCATTTTTTAACAGTACTAATGCAGAAATCACCAACATTTTTAGAACTTTCATGAATTATGGTTTTTGGCACTAAAAGGCTTAAAGTATCAACAATTTAATTTGTTTTAATAACAATACATCAGATTTTTGGTTGCCAAGCAGCAAATCCATTCCTATTCTGAATCAAACATTTGAATACATTTCTTAAAAATAATTGATATAAATTAATGGAACAAAATACATTTTAATGTTTTTATATGACATGATATATTCTCTGTTCCAGTGGGCAGATATTATATTCAAGCGTTTCACGATGGATGAAATTATTGTACAGGCCAGCGATACAAGTTCAACTATCAAAAAGCAGCCAGAAGATATACTGAATAACGAAAAGAAAAAGTTAAGCATATTCAACAAAATGTTTAAATCAGTTTCTTGTTCTGCCTTGTTACAAACTAAATACCTAGAGCCTGACAGGAACAAGGCGCACAGAAGACGGTATGTTTTATTTAAACCCATACGGAGAAGTTTTAGCTACAGCGATTTACCAGTTCATAAAAATTATACAAAAAGGAATCTTGCAAAGTATAATTTTTTCCATATAAGCTACAGATGCTTGGTTTATGATCACTTGATTGAAAAATCAGATAGTTTGCCAACGATTGCCGAAACACAAACTGATCTTTCTTTGTGCCCAAATGTAATGATCGATTCTGTTGTTTGTAAAGAGAATATATTTAATAAGCAACAACTTCTTGAAGCTGGAGATTTGGTACTTTATTCAGAAAAACTAAATGAAGTTAAAAATAAAAGTGATTTAGAGATGCCTATATATTCGACAAATTATGAAGATATTAACAAAATCAAAGAGAATATTTTACAAAAAATACAATACAAGGAAAATAAACTTTGCAATCATTGCCCCAAAGAGTCCATCATGAAAGCGTTTGCAGAATTTGACAAACATTTAATAGTAGTAAAAGACCAACTTGAAGGTATACAGAAGAGTATTGAGAAATTGAATGAAGAACTTTTGCTCAGTGATTTAGAGGAAGAAACATTTGTTTAAAAGTATTGCGGACATTTTGGGTCTTTCCTCATTCAATTTACCATTTTATTACAACTGTAACAAAATTAATAGTATGTTTTCTACAAGTAACTCATTCTTATAAAAGATGAATGGTTTGGAAAGATAACACATTGTCTGACCTTAGCGAAACAGCAAATTTATAGCAAGATGTGTAAGCATAATGTGAATGTAGAAGTTCTGCCTTCATTGAAAAGAAACTTGTGTTAACTCTTTCAACATCCAAGTGTACTACTTTATAGAAAGTAGATTTTTGAAAATGAATTTGAACATACTTCAAATACACGACTTATTAAATTTAATGTTATATTTTTTCATACAAATATATTGTTACATCAATGATGTAATTAAACCCACTTATACTTGTTTATGTGTTATATTTATATGTATTTAAAAGAATTTGTTAAGACTTTATACAGTCTCCACACCTTTTTTACCGGGCCAAAATTATTGTTAATTGGCTTAAACTGTTGGTATTTTGGCTTACTTATGAAGCACTCAAAATCCAATTTCTTACACCCTCTAAGTAACAAGTTCTGAAATTGTCCCTCTAGTACATTATGTGCATTTATGGTAGGACAAAGTTAACCACATTTTCATTTTCTTTATAAAATACACCAGTGACTTATACTCAAGCAATAACAACAACGCTGATTTTAAATGAAAGCTCTTTATCAACATATTTGCAATCAATACTTTTTTCAAATGACTATTTTTTTTGTTAAAAAGGATGATATAAAATTGTAATTTTTAATAAAATTGTCATTAGGGTAATTAGCAACAAGAACCAATATTGTATTGATTAGCTGATTTCATTAAAAACCATAAAGGTGAATCTTTATAATATATTAACCAAACACTCAAACAGCTGTTTGGGTTGGATAGGTTAAATTGTACATAAGCAAAGAAAAAAAAAGATATTGTAAGACAGGCTCTGAATTGGAATCCTGAAGGCAGACGGAAAAGTGCAGACCAAGATAGAATTATCTGATGACGATCCATCAGCAACCAATATAACTTGAGCACAGGACAGTGAGGCATTCCGTAAAAGCTTTGTTTTCCAGTATAGGAATAAAAGGAACCAAGTCAACTAAATCTGTATTTATATGAGTGTTTCCATATTTCATTTCAAAACTTCAGATGTTGTTCCATTGATCAGTAGGAGTAAAAACAAAATGTAAACATAAGTTTAGAAATACTTAGTTTTCTGGCTAGCTATCATTTCTATTTTTTATTGAAAATTAATAAGATAGGCAGTTTTTTTTTGTATTGCAGCTACAGTGAAAACACTCAAATTAATTTTTAAAATTATTGATTGTATTACTATGGAGCATGAGACAAATAATTGTTTGCCCTTTTTGCTTGTCTTGATTAAAAAATAATAATTTGACTTGGAGATTACCCATGTACCAAGACTGCTCACTATTTAAATAACCTTTCCAGCCATCAGGAACGTGTGAAGATTGGTTTGGCTTGTGGTTTGTTTGAGGAGTCGGATGGTTCATATGGACAAAGAATCTATTTTGTTTTTATTTTATATTTTCATTCTGTGAATCATTAGAAGTTTTAATTTGACACTTATTTAAAATTTCTGGGGTTGTAGAAAAAAAGGTATGAGAGTTAGATTTCACTCACTATCCTCATTTGTTATTTGATCTAACGTAAGTAATATCTTATTATACAAAAAACTCATGTCTGGTTCAAATATTGGCTTGTGTTGTAGTATAGAATATAACAGCGAGAGGAGAAGGGGAGAGATAGAGAAGAGATAAAATAATAATAGATAAATAAGAATTATTTATATCTCTCTAATTTTGAATTATAAACCTCTTGCGATTACAAACCAAACAGATTCAAGCTTAGTAAAAACCAAGTAAACTTGCTATAACCACTACTAAAAATACTGCTGATGTTCATAACTAACTATAATACTGTACACTTTACTTTTACATGTAATACTTGTAGAGATAGTAAAGTAACTTAAGTGTTGTTAATTATTAGTTTTTTTTAAGGCAAGCCTTAGCCGAAACTCGGCTAGAGACTAGGTAGCTTTCCATACCTGTGGTTTGAGGGTAGGCGGGCAGAAGTAAATCAAACGATAGTTGGCTCGCTTCCAAGCTGACGGGATATGACTAGTTATCTGGTCTCCAGTTTCGGATGTTTTGTATACTTTTACTAAGATATAAATGTATATTATACACTCCTTGACAAAATTTTTGCAACAACCATGTTTGTCTTAAATTGATTAGTTTAAAAGTAAATAAAAACATTAAAACCCTTTTTAATTTATTTGTTCCTCATCTTAGATTAAGAAAGCAACAAAAATATTAAGACTTTTAGAGAGTATCATATTTTATTTTAGTAAAAAAAAGAAAAGCTAAAAAAAGTCGATAAACTTCTAATTTTTAATTCAAAGATAAATTGATACATTTAAATTATTTGGTTTATTAACAATTTCCTAGTATCTGGTATTTCCTCCTCTTGCTCGGATTACTTCTTGCAGCCTTCTCATACTACTGATGAGGTGTTGAATCTCTTCTTGCGGTGTTGTCTCCCACTCCTCTATCACTGCGGCTATAAGGGCTGCGAGAGTGGTTGCAGGGTTGTTTCTTCTCCTGATGCGTTTTTTTACACTGTCCCACACGTGTTCAATAGGGTTGAGGTCTGGACTCTTGGGTGGCCAATTGATTGAACTTAAGCCGACCTCCATAAGGTAATCACGTACAGTGGCTGCGGTATGTGGTGGAGTATTATCATGCATCAGTTTGAAATTTGGTCCCACAAACGGAACAACATGATCTTGCAGTATACCTTCCACATACCGGTACCTTTGTGCTGTCAGAGCCGGTCTACGAAGTACCACGAGTTCTGTACGAGCGTCGTACTGTATACCATCTTAGAACATCATCGAGCCTCCACCAAAAGGCACCCTGGGTGAGAAGCAGACTTGTGCAAGAAGGCTCGTGATGCCTTCTCCATACACTTTCGCGCTCATCTGGTGAAGTTAGACTTACTCTAGTCTCATCTGAGAAGAGAACATTAAAAATTCATGCATAATTCCCGATTTTCCCGGAATTCCACCGGATTTTTCCGGTCGCTGGCCACCCTGGTTAACTAAGCCAAATGTTGGCTGAATTTACAAAAAATACAAAGCATAAATTTATATAAAATTTTTAGTTTCTAATTCAACACTTTTTTGAAACAGATCGGACTAAAAACAACAAAGTTACTCTATAAAAATGTGTCCTTTTATAAATTTAGCCGTAATTTGAGTTATTAA
Source organism: Philaenus spumarius (assembly GCA_018207615.1). Taxonomy (NCBI): domain Eukaryota; kingdom Metazoa; phylum Arthropoda; class Insecta; order Hemiptera; family Aphrophoridae; genus Philaenus; species Philaenus spumarius. Next base: position 1,344,717 of record JAGFPH010000054.1, on the reverse strand, counting down.
ACTTTAAGACATTTCAAACGGTCTCAATCTTGAAAAGGGTGAACTGATCAGGTTGATTTTTTTTGGTAATAAGAACTTTATGTTATTAACATTTATACCAAAATTTGTTTTATTACAATAAACCATTCTGGATTTATTAATTTGTCTGTAACAAAATCAAAACCGTAGCTACTGGGACTAATTTTACAAATAAGCAAAGCATTCCAAGACCTAAATTTATGAGAAAATTTTACTAACACTGACCCAAAGAACAAAAACCGGGTCCTGAAGTTTCGGAGCTCATTTTGGAAACACCCTGTATACATTCAAAGTCATTGTATGCCAAAACTCTAACTAATAAAGTTATAGTGATTTTGAAGAGAACAGTTCTTTTCCCTTGTCAAAGCAGGCACAATCAATCAGGTGGACTTTCAGTTATACTTAGAATTTAATTTTCTCCTCTACAAAAAATAAAATAATTCCACGTTATTTATGGTAATTGCAATATTACTTTATTAAATTAATATTTTAAAACATACCTTCTACTCCTAATTCTGTGGAATACTTCTTCATCCTTGGATGATCATTAAGAACTATAGACTTCCAAAGATTACATAAAGACTGTCTGATAGAAGAAGGCATAAATTCATAAAGTCCGTGATCTAATAATACTAACTGAGCCTTCTTATCTACACCCTTCCTTACCAAAACTGAAACAAAATCAAACTTCAACATTATTGGATTACATAAGGTGTAAAACTTTGTAATTATATTTTGCTGTAATTATATTTCATTAAGTTTCAGTAGTTTAATATTAAAATTGTTCAAAATAAATGCCTATTGAGCTTGACTTGTGAGAAGATAACTGATCAAATAAAACTTGAAGACAAAATCTCACAACTAATAAGTTTACTAACTCAAACGTGTTTCTACAAAAATGTTGCAATCTTCAGCGATGCACAATCTACAATACTAACAGTGTGTCAACGCACCAGATTTATACAAAACTAGACCTTTATCTTAAAAAAAAATCTTGAACCATTTTGTCATACAATCAATGGATTTCACCCAACCACAAAGTTTACCAAAGAAATTGAAAAACACAGCAACCTAACAATTCTAGATATGAATATGATTAGGAAAAACAATGTTTTGTCATTTATTGTATATAGAAAGCCCCCATACACACAGACAGTTATATAAATGAGGACTCACACCATTCACCAGCACATAAAAGATACACTTTTAATTTTATGATGCACAGATTAGTTAACTTGTTAACATAACTTTATATTACATAAATAAATACTATATTCCAATTGAAAATAAAAATACGTACGCCTAGCTTACAATAGGCCAATCAATATAAGCTAAATAATTTATAATTGAGAACTTTTGAATAATTGAATGATCACAGTTTCTCACAGTCATGATAACGTGTTTCGATGACCATGTCATCATCATCAGTGATGGTACAGTTACAAACTTGTAACTAACTTAATAAATATGGTTATTAATTGTATAGGCAGTATCTCAGTATGGGCATGGTCTAAATATGTAACGACCAATAAGATTACAGTATAGGGATATTGATATAAAATAAGATAAAAATGTATAAAGAAATAAAAATAAAAACAAACCAGAAACTTTGTTTATTTTATTATTTATATAATGTAACTTTCTCATAAGTCCAGTTGAAGATACAATTTTATGACAACTTATAGTTTTTGATTAATTCAAGTAAATTCGGAAATTGTTTTAATCAAAAAGTAAGTTATTTAATGAATAGCCTACTGAAACATAAAAACATAAGTTTTCATCACTTTTATTTATTTTTTTAATTTCATTAAACAATATATAATATGTTATTCTTAATTTTTATATTTTTGTACCGCTCATGAGCCAAATCATATATTGTAGTCAGGGATTTCAATTAACTTTTCTGTTTTAGAAATTTTTTCATATTTGCGAATTAAGAGTTGCATAAGAAAGAACCGGTTTAACGTAAAGCAATTTACAAATTAAATTCAATATGACCAATGTATGATTTAAGAAAAAAAATTGCCTAGTTGAAAATAAGAAAATCTTTGTGAGAATAGACTTTAAAAAGTTTTTGATTGTTGAAATCAGTTTAGGATTTCCATTAGGTAAAAACTAAGAATAAGACAGTGACTACAATATCCTGGAAGAAGATGTAACACATTAAACAATACTATTCCGCTGGCTAAAATTTTAATCTCACTACTTCTATGGGGTGAAACGTTTTATATGGGGACTTGTCCCTGTTTGAAATTTTCTTAGATCTTTTATGTACATAATTTGTAAATATTAATAAGTTAACTAAGTCAATTATTCAGTAAAAATTGAAAATAATAATATAATTTATTCAAATACTAACGACAAAAAATAAAACAGGCTACTACATATATAGTAATTTGTTTGACCCTGCCGTTCAATCCACAAAAAATGTATTTTAAAAAAAACTTTAACTTTTAAATTACTGATTTTTTTCTAAACTACTGTGCTTCACCACGGGAGGAAATACGAAAACTTTTATAATAGTACTTTTGGAAAATTTTGAAAACTTAAGTTCAAGTTGCTTAAACATGGATCCTTTTCGAAAACCGAAGTACAGTGTGTAGCTGTGTGCAAAATTCCAGAAAGATTGTTAGGCCGAAGCCTTTAGTATACACCATAACCACTGGGATTGACATATTTAAAGATACCTTATTGGTTTTCTCAAGCGGAATTATAGTGTTGAAAAAAGAATAAAAGCGTT
>JAGFPH010000054.1:1303164-1337049 GCA_018207615.1 Philaenus spumarius | reverse complement strand
TTGCCGAGTTGTGAGACACACTTCTGCTTTCTTTCAGACTATGAGTATATCTTTCCGTTCTAGAAGCATACATGGTGAATCCCCTACTAAGTTATAATACTAAACAAACACAGTTTCTCTTGCTCTTACTGGCTGGCTTACACAATGCCTTCTACTTGTACTGTATTTCTCTACTGTTTTTTATAGAATGTATAGCTTTTTTTGTTATTAGTTATTCGGTTATTTGCCATCATTTGTGTGTTAAAAAATCAATACACAACATTTCAGGAATATAAATCAACTTCTGTTATCAAGTGACAAACAACTAAGGAAACTAGAGATCTAGGCCTGTGTACAGAAAACCAGTAAAGCTAAAATAAACCTCTAACCAACACTTCTTATATTTAAAGGTCTTTTTGTCTCGACAATATATTGCCTATAACTCTCACATTTAATACTGTAAATACAGTTTTTAGTGTCCTGTGTGCTATTTTTAGGTTTAGTTTGGACGAGATGTTGCCTTAAAGCTGTACAAATTTTATACTTTCTAAGTTAGTATACTAAATGTAAAAGAGTGAAAAATAATAAAAAGAAAGAGTCCAAAGATGAAAATAAACCTCCAGCATATGTGACAATCCCATATGTGCCGGGATTATCGGAAAAAGTTAGGCGCGTGGCCAGAAAATATAAAATTTGTACAGCTTTTAAAACACAGAACTTTGTTACGCAACATCTTGTCCAAACTAAACCTAAAAATGGCACACAACACAAAAACTGTATTTACTGTATTAAATGTGAGTGTGATAGGCAATATATTGGCAAGACAAAACAAACTTTAAACATAAGAATATAAGAACATAAAAAAAATTAGAGGTTAGGCATAGTAGATAAATTGAAAATTGCAGAACATATTTGGTCCAAAATCAAAATTCAATTTGGAAGAGGCAAAAATCATCCACCGGGAAAGTAACTTATATAAACAAAAGATAATTGAAGCCTCGTGCATAAAGCTAGCGGACAATCCTATCAGCCAAACAAGCATAGAAGTAAGGCCATTATGGCTCTCATTATAAAAAAAAAAAAACTAAAATTATACTAAACTATCCCTAGTACTAAAAAACAAGCTGTTTTACATGTCGTTTCTCCCCGTGGGGTCTTAGCTCGGGCGAGGGCTAGGAAACTAAACTTAATGAACAATAGTCCATTCCCCTAGCTGGCTGCCACTCCCTCTTTACCTGGCCAGTTGTTAATATACTAACAATTGTCTAATATACTACGTAGATGGTTAAAGTTAGTGGTATATTTGAGCTTTACTTGTTTTCTTTACATAGGCCTAGAGAGCTAGATTTATGTTCCCTTAGTTGTTAGTCATTTGGGAGTTAATTTATATTCCCGAAACGTTGTGTATTTATTTTTTAACACACTTATGATGGCAAATGTCCGAATAACTAATAATAAAATTGAACATCCATCATTAATAAATGATAACTTCAAACAGAAAATAGTATAGCATTTAGTTTCTTTCCATTAATTGCCAATAAATACTAATTTTGTTTGCCAATAATAATAACTATTAGTTGTCTGCATTATAAAATAAATATATAGTTAATTATTACTACAGTCAACTCCCGATTATCTGGGTTAATTATCGGCAAGACCATCACGGATAATGTGAAATCCCGGTTAAAGCAATTCGTTATAGTATAGGGCCCAAATACAAGGTATTATGCAAGAATTATAAACATAATGGTTATCCTGTACTGTACCTTTAATCACACCTAAAACGTATAAAAAACTACAAACACAGCATTATTTAGATTGAAATAGCAGTACAGCAATATATTATTTACAATGTTCAAACATGATTAAAATATGTAGTCCAGAATGTTCAACAACGATTAAAATAGTCCGTCAGTTTTTGTTTTTTCGCGTTTGCTTCCTTTTTCAAAATTGTGGATCTTATTTTTTGTAACACGAGCTTGTCACATAATAATGAATCACCTTGACCGTCTAAATAGTCAAGAAGGCCTTCGACGTAACTCAGAGCTGTGCCGTGTGTCACTTTCGGCTGCAGAATGCAGTCTACGCTGTCGCTCGCCTCCCCCTTGTCACAGCTGTCGCTTTCACTTTCTGCCTGTCCGTGCGCGCGCATCAGAATCTCTTCATCTGTCAAACACTCGAATGTAGATAGCTGGGCGTCTATTTCAAACCACTTAGTGATATCGTCTTCGTCAACGTTTTCCCCGCCTGATACAGTGTTTGCTAACCTTGCCAAGTCCATTTCACCGGTATTTTCAAGTTCAGCAAAACTGTCCTCTAATGATAAATCGGGAAATATCTTTCTCCATGACTTTGTTAATGTAGACGCTTAACTTTCTCCCAAGCCGCCGCTGCCTCATAAATGGCATCCAGAACACTGAAGTTTTTGAAAAATGTTTTTAGGTCATTACCCTCCTCTATGAATTTTTTCAAAATGCTTGAGCGATAGTTTCTTTTTAAAGAAGTTATGACTCCTTGATCCATGGGTTGAATTAGGGCTGTAACATTGGGGGGCAAATATTTTACAAAAATATTACCGTCGTTTGATTTTAATAACATTTCATCGGGATGAGATGGTGAGTTGTCCAATACCAACACTGCTTTTTGGGGTAAGCCGCTCGATTTCAAAAACTGACGTACCGACGGACAAAAGTTAGTTTGAAACCAATTATAAAAAATGTCTTTGTTCATCCAAGCTTTTTTTTGACTTGAGTAGTCGACAGGCATATTTACTGCTCGAGTACCCTTAAAAGAACAAGGTTTTTTTGATTTTCCAGTAACAAAGAGCTTAACTTTGTGTGATCCAGTTACATTATTACATTAGAACAACACATTAGTGTGAGTCTTTCTTTACTAACTTTGTGTCCTGATGCAGTTTTTTCATGTTCAGCAGCTAAAGTTTTTGACGGAAGGCACTTCCAAAATAACCCCGACTCGTCAGTGTTGTAAATCTGTTCGGGAAGTAAATTTTCACGTAACACAAACTCATTAAAGTCTTTCCAAAACTTTTCTGCCGCTTCTTGGTCGCCACTTAATTTTTCTCCGCGAATATCCAGTTCGCGTATACCATGACGTTGTTTAAAACGCGTAAGCCAGCCTGACGACGCGTAAAAACTACCTTCTAGGCCTAGGGCTTCAAAATAAAACTTCGCTTTTTCACAGCATATTGTTCCATTAATTGGGTTCCCTTGAGCTCGTTGATTATTAAACCATTCGAGTAGAGCGCGGTCCAAGTCATCATAAGTTGACTTTTTCATGGTTTTTCGTTTTTTTATACCGGATGACGAGTCTGGTCAAATTTTAACAGTTCACTTTTTTTCTTAATTAAGTCCCGGACCGTTTGGTCACCAACACCATATTCTTCTTTTAAAGATTTTACGCTTTTACCCTTCTCAAATTGTTCAATAATGTGTAGCTTTTGCTCAATAGATAAAACGGTCCTTTTACGTTTTTTATCCATTGCACAATTGTAACTACAATACAAAAAAACTACTGTACGAAACAAATTACAAACACAATCTTGGCAGCACGTAACGAAACACAACGTTCAACACTGTATGTGACACACTAAATGACTGACTACTGTACAGGCAGTGGTGGGGGAAAGCTCTATTAATAGCTACAGGCCGCCTGCCCTCCTGTCACCCGCATTTTTTCACTTCTCGCCCCACCACATCTCTCGTCTCTCGGCTCGGTAGACGATCCCGGTTGAGCCGCAACCCGTATAAACCGATCCCGTTTAATCGGGAGTTGACTGTAAATCATATTTTATTTACTGAATATCCTTTTTAAAGTTTTATTTACATTTTCTTATCAATAAATCATGTATGTTACAAGCTTTCAGACAGAAAATTAAAAAGAAATCTGGACACCCTCTCTACAAGCCCAGATTTGTTCCCATGAGATTATTTTTTGTTTATCCCCTATAAAATGCACTTGTACACAATTAGATGATGGTTCAACCTCAAATTTTCTTTGAAGAAGGGATCTTCCAAGCTTCCTAAACACTAGGGAAAATATGTAGAGTGTGCAGGAGTCTATGGTTTACTTGGCACCCTGATATATAATTGTTTCTCTTTATAGGTACTTAATTTCCTTAATTAGCCTACTATTACTTAATTTGTACTAAACTGACTTACTTTGCTGCTAAGTTCCCAGTTTATTTTTGGAACATACACAAAAGATAAATGTTTCAGTTCTTTAGCACAGCGTTCTGCATTTTGTCCTTCGTGAACAAAATCCAGTTCCTGTTCAAGCGTGTCTCTAAGTTCCTAAAACAAGACAGATTGAGGTAATAGAGTATCAATAAAATTATAATCAAGTAAGATCTATATATTAATTTAAAAAGATTTTTTGTAATCCGAGTGAGATCTCGAGTTTTACTGGACTGATATACAAGCAATTGGTACCAAATTAAAGGTAACTGTCTGTATATTTGCCCATTTTGCTTGGATTTCAGTTATTACCCTACTAAATTTTCTAAAAACGGAAATTAAAATCTCTTATGGCAATTTAACATAGGGTACAATTTTAAGCCTATTCCAAGTAATATCTGGAGTTCTATTGGACCGATTGACATGCGGTTTATGTTAAATGAAAGGTAATAATTAACTCTATATTTGTCCATTTGCCTTAAAATTTTACTATTCCTTCATAAAATATTTTAAAAATGGAATTTAAAATATTTTCTATTCATTAACATTTTATTTACTGATCAACTGAATAGCACAGAACAGCTGATTATAACAGTAGATGTTTCATTATCATCTGGAGTTATACTGAACAAATATAATAGCACAGATCAGCTGATTATAACAGCACATGTTTTATTATCATAAAATGGTTTGTTTATGTTGTAATTTACTTTATTGAAGTAGGTTATGTTTAATTTTGCTGTTTGTATTTTATTGAAGTACGTTATGTTTAATTTTGCTGTTGCTTAATTATGTTTTTCTGTTTATAGTTCAATACTTACGGAGGTGAAAAGTATAATTGGTGATGGAAATTGTCTTTTTAGATGTGTTTCTTACTTTTTATATGGGACTCAATCTTTCAAATTAAACGAAATTTACTAAATTAAATCAATCTATTAAATTAGGTACCTAGGCCTACTCCTAACTTGGGAAATATTCGTATGGGTCAACTAGTTAAGATTAAAAGGATCTTGTGTTGAAAAAATTTCATCAAAACATGGTTTAATTCCCATATGTTTCATTGGTTTATCCGAAATTCATTATTGTTTTTAGGTTTCCTTGTGATAACAGAACTATTTTTAACTGTTAGACCGTGATGGGCGTGTATCCCTCCATTTCCCCTACTTTTTGATACAATTGTCTGCTTTTATAAATCTTTAATATTGAACTGTGTGAGAAATGGGAAAAATAAATTGTTGCTATTATCTATTCATATAAGGAAAGTAGAAATGAAAGAGACCATGTTTGTATGAAATCTCAAATTTTAGAACGTCTCTTGAACATTGGGCGAGAGTATAATGGCAGTTCAAAATTTTGGGCTAGAGTGGCGTTATTTCTTTGACGCATGTTTGCCAATAGTGTTTCAAATTACATGTTAATGCTGGTGACTTATAAAATTAGTGATAATTGTATTCGGTCACAGATTTCTTTCATGGATTTTCATCTTTATTTATTTGTAATAGTCCGTCAGACAATTTTGACATTTGTATAAGACTCATCATCACATTATAATTCATTATTTATAATAAATACAATAATATTCACAAGATCTATTGATCTGCATTCATCACAGAAAAACTAAAACACATTTCAACAATATCCTATGCACTACAACAACAATAACAATTTGAAACAAGGAGGCTCCCCACAAACCTTGACAGAACAGCACGATCCAGACAACAGCAATTGTCTCAGTTTGTTAATTTAAAACATTTACAATCATTTATATCCACCAAATCTGGTGGCAGCTTATTTATAAATAGCGCCCCAGCTTGTGAAGGTAGCTTACTAAATAAATTTAGTCTGTGTTGTTTTCCACGATAGTTACAAGCTATTCTAATACGGTAATTATGGAAGTCCTTATTTTGGATGTGATCACATTTAAATTTGAAATAAAGAATTGTTTCAAATATATAAATAAAAGGTAGAGTGAAGATTTTAAAGGATGTAAATGCTTATCTGTATGATTGAATTTTAGGAAGTCCTCCAATTATCCTAATGGCTTCCTTTAGGAGAACAAATACTCTAGACACATTCTGAAGTAAAGAATCTCCCCACATTACAACTCCATACTTCAGAAAAAGTTATATCAACCCATAGTAAGCTGTTTTAAGAACCTGAGGATTACAATATTGTTTCAGACTTCTCAGTGCAAGTAGACCACTACTAACTTTAGCACTGATTTAGTGTATAAGAGTCTTCTATTACCATTTACATTAATTAAAAACAATATTGGGCTAAGTACTGATCCCTGAGGGACACCACTTCTCAACTCTGCCTTGTCTGACAATCGACCCGCAACAGTAATACGGTTTTGAGTTCTATTATTTAAATATGATTTTAACCATGACAATGGTTGCCCTCGAATACCTATTTTTTCACATTTACCAAGCAATGAGATAAAGTCCACACAGTGAAAAGCTTTAGAGAGATCCAAAAATATAGCAAAAATTTTATGGTTAGTATTGAGATTCCACAAAATATACCATTAACTAGAGTATAGCATCTGTAGTAGATTTTCTTTTTTGAAAGCTAAATTGCCCTTCATATAAGATGTTACATTTTTGAAGATGATTTAACAATAACTTTTAAAATAATTGTTCAAAAACTTTTCTGAACGCAGGCATTACAGATATAGGCCTGTAGTTATTTATATCTTTTGCACTACCTTTTTTAAGTAATTATAATGGTACAAAATACCATCACATAACCTCATCAGATTCAAATTCAAATTGTAAAATTTAAAAGGTACAAATTAAAGTATTTAGGCCTAGCCTCAAATGAAAGGTAAACAAACACAACAAACCTGTTCAGATGCCAATATTAACATAACCTAATTTAGGCACATCTAAATCAAAAACTTATTAAACAAAGAACTACACCACACCAATAAATGCACACTGGAGATTATTTATATGTATATTTAATATTTATTCAAAAGATAAACAAACACAACACCATTACAGTAGTCCATGTAACCGAGAAACTGATGTTCAAATATGTAAACAGTTACCAACTATGGGCAAATACAAAGCAAGGCCTAGATTAAAATAAGTAACCGATCTATTATGTAACGACCTTATACTTCGAACACAAACAAAATTTACACTTTATTACCAAGATAGTAATGCAAAACATCCTAGAATTATTTATAATGTATTAATGTTATTGTAAATAAAATTGTATCAAAATTAGTAAACTAAGCAGATGTAAATAATAATCATGACCGATAGCCTCGAACCCAGAGTCAATTTATTATGTCGGTTTCGAAATAAATTCTCTTTTAAGTACATAAACAATGTTTGTACACCAAATGCACAAACAAGTTATAAAAATAATTAAAGTATCAAATATTATCAAATATATAAAAAACTACAACAGCAAAAGTGTAATACGGACTAGCATATAATCTCGAACCCAGAGGGATTAGCAAGCTGGGATGCGCAGCCAGGAAAACAGTTGAGTCTGCGCCGATCACACTAAGGAGTGGAAAGGCAAGTTGCCGGAAGACATTTTGAATTTCCATGGGAGCGGAAAAGTGGACCCGCGATGTTCAATTTGAAGAAGATAGCGTCGTTTTAGTTAGTTAGCGTCAGTTCGTTGTAAGCCTAAGTTGACTTTGTGTTTCCAACTAATAGTGATAAAATTATTGGAAATAAGGATAATCCATTGTGAAATTAGATAAACAGTGTGAACTTTACAATATCAGATATACATAACATTAAATTTAAAAGAGATAAAATAAAAATTGACCGTGTAAAAGTAACTTTTGAATTCAAATTGAAAGTGTTAAATTCAGTGCCACCAACCAGAACTTGGTACATTCTGGACAGCTTATAATTCAACGTTTTTTTTAATACACTACTCAATTATCTGGACATCTTCAAAAATTAAATCAAATTATTAATTGAAGATTTTGTTATAAATTATGTTAAATTCATTCATGCGTACAAGTAAAATAAAGATTGCTCATGCTGCACGAGTTGCCTGACCCCGAGATCATAAATTCTAAATCTATAATATAAACGAATCCTTATTATGTGTATCAATGATTGTATACACAAATTTTAAGACAACTGACAAATAAAAGAAAGTGAATCTTGTTGCTCTACAAAAAAAGTATCTGTCTATTTTATTGTAATTTTAGATCCAATAGAATATAATAGAATAAATTTAGTAAAGATAAATTATTATAATTTGGCTCCACAACATGGACTTTAAGAAAAGAAAAGAAAGATAAATTATTGTAAATTGACGCCCAACTAGTGGGACATTATTAAAATAGAAAAATTATTATATAATGGTGAACCTTAGGTAACTTTAATCTTAATGGAAACATTCCAGTCGAGAATGACGAATTTATCAGAACAGTTCTTTAACACACTGTTTGATGAGCCACGTACTAAGCCCATCAATATCAGTGGTTTGTTGTTCTTCAATGACCTAATGATTTCGGACACATCACTAACACACACAGGCGAGAGAAATATTGAACATTTGTTATTACTTACATTATCCACAGATAAACCAAAACCTTCAATCAAATTTCTACTAAAAATGTATGTTTTTTAAATGCGAAAATCCTGTGTGGTTATCATTGCCTGCTAAAGATGTATTAAACCACTGAGTAACCTTTAACCCTTCAACGTGTTTTGCCGTACGTGATACGCCGAGATTTCCTTCCCATCCGCGCGTTTTGATGTATAGCATACGCTCAGGAACGTTTCATCAGATTCTTCCATCTAGCAGCTAAACTCGGAACTATCTCGAAGCGATCGATATTGCAGTATGTTGTAGATAAAATTTCTGATTGAAGCACAAAAAACAACAACAACATACGATACTTCTGTTGCCTATGGTGACAAAATTATTTCACAAGTGCAATAGCTGTTTTAGACAAGTTTGTTATATTGTTGGCATTTTGTTTACTAGGTCTTTGTTTACATTTGATCACTGTTTGTGTGTTTTATGTTAGTTTTTTAAATACGTTCTGAAATCGTGTTTTGAGTATTTTATATTGGTTTTATTAGTGTTTTTTTACATGTATGTAAAATAAATTTTCTACTATAATATTAGTTTTGTGAGTGTTATTTGTAGAACTATTATTTATTGGTAAAATAATTATGTTGATAGGGCATACATAACCAAAGTAATAAAACGTTTAGCAATTTGTTGCAAAAAAATTCGACTACGCAGCTGGACCACTGACGTGAGTTGAGCAAATTTCCAAAATTAACTTTATATGCCTATGTTTTAGGGTTTCAACCAACAATTTGGGAAATAGGTCTACTCACAAAGGCGTTGAACAGCTGTCAGTGTGTACGCAATATATTAGTAAAATTTGTTTCCTCCTAGTGGCCTCGCGAGTTTGCAACACTTTGCTTCGAACTGGGTACTTTTATGGTATTTTATGTTTTGGTCGATTTTGGGGAACCAAGCGAGCTATAAGGTCGCGTAAAAAAACAAAATGTGCATAATAACATACTATATTTATATTCTTAGAAAAACTCTTAAAAAAATTCATTCTCGTAGTAAAAATCTAAAAAAAATTTACTTCCGGTCAAAAAACGTACTTCCGGTTGTTGGATTTTTTTGGCTAACGAACTCGTCCGAGCGACATAGACAACCAACACGTGTACCAAATTTGGACCAAATTAGACTTAAAATGCGGCCGCTAGAGTGCGAACACATATATACATATATATATATTGCAACGGATAAACCTTATGCAATGCGTGAAAAATTGAGTTTTGTTGAAAAACGGCAAAAATCAAGATTTCATAGCAGAAGTTGAGGTGCACCCTATACTTAACTAGATTAGAATACGACAAGTCCCGGCCAACTGTACTGAGTCAACAGAGATGGACTTTTGTCCTGGAACTTGTTTCAAGTTGCTTAAAAGACTTAGAAAAATTAGTTATTTTATACAGGAATAAGGTGTTAAATAAAATTATAAAATTGATGAATTTTATGGGTAAATGTGAAACACGGGAGGTGGAGACATTGTTCATGGAAGTCACAATTTTATAAATTAAAAAATAGTAAAGTTATAAAGAGTTAAAGTTATAGAAAATTCTCAAATTTCATCAAAATTAAATGAAAAAGATATTTTTGAAAAGAGTAAGAAAAGTTGAATAAAAAATGTTAAGTAACAAATTAAGAAATTTTGGGTATTTTAAAAGTTAGATATAATTGTTAAAGTTTGAAGGTGAAAAAGCACCTGAAAAAATGAAAAAGTGATTATGAAAAAGTAAACAAGTTTTAAAGGAGTAAAAGTTTTATAAGATAAAAATTTTGTAAATTGTTAATTAATTAAAATAATAGGTGTAAAGGTTCACACCTATGTTTTGCTAAAAATAAAATGAAAAAGGTGGTAAAATTAATAACATAGTGTTAAGAAAGCAATAGGGATATAAAATTGTAAATCTCAATCTAAAGTATCAATTTTAAAGTAAAATTTCAAATCCAAAAGTAAATGTTAAATTTGGCAATTTTACAAGTCCCAAAAGCCGAAGAAAAATCTTCGGACAGAATTGAAATTTTGGCTAGTAAACTATAAAACGATAACCAACAGAGAAGAAAAAAGATTTTCCTTCAAAACCAGAAAAGTTTTCGCGAGGAAAAACCGCGGAAAACTCGATGCAGCGCCATAAGCGAACCAAACGTTGTAGGACCATCACTCAAGTTTGAGAAGAAAGGAAAATGTACCAGGAATACGATTACGAAAACCGCAATTCCATAAAAGCAGTTCCAGGAAAACTACAAGGAAAATACGTAAGACAATAGGAGAGAATGTCTGTGGTGGGAAAGGCTGATAGCTGGTGGCAATGTCTAATGAAGAAGTTAGTGGGGGTAATACCAACCCAAAAACTAAAGAAAGTAATACAAATCGCATGGCGAGATGTCGAAAAAGGGATAGAAGAAGCTGGGAGATAGTTGGTACTCGGAAGGCGGCAAAACAGTCGATATAAGCGAAGTACAGCGGGAGACGCGCAGCTATTCAACATTAGATCTATTCATCATTAGATCTATTCATCATTAGTCTATTCTTCATTAAGTTTATTCTTGGAGACGCTGGAAGGACTTGTTACTAGTAAGATATGTGTTAGAAGAATCTGCAAGGTTAAAGTAACGTACTTGTATTTAGAAGCAGTGTTATATAAAGACAGTCGTACTGAAATGTGCAAATCAAACAGTGAACATTTTAATTAGTTATAATATTATGCAATATAATATTTCAATGAACAGTTTTCATAAAAATTTATCAAACGTAAATTCAAATTAAATAAATGAACAAAGACAGTGTAGAATCAGTTATCATTACAGACAGTGAAAAAATAATTGAACAGTTTAAGTGAATTACGCTATAATCAATTATATAGCAGGTGCGTCTAAACCTTTATAAATGACGTAGTCTACGAAAATCACAGGACTGATGTAATGGCGATAACTGGAACACCACATGGACTTTGAAGGACTACTGGAATAAGAAGCGAAAACCAAATCAGGGAAGGCGCTAGAAGACTTCAGGGAATTTCTAACCAGGCAAAAGCTGAGACCACGGAAGACGTTCAACCGCACCAACGATAACCGGACTTCAGGGAAGCTGTATTACCATCAATGTTCCTGGGAAAGGTGTTCAGAGTCCAGGGTCGCAGTAATAAAAGGTCTGTCAGAAAAGTTACGATATCCCCTATTAAAATATTGCCTGAGTTAAATTTAAATAATTATTGATACTGGGTTGAGATAGTAAAATTAGGTTTTTCAAAATATAAAATTATAAGTCTTGTAAATTAAATATTTAAAATCATTTTCATAATTAAATGATTAAATAATAAATATTAAAAGAAGGAACAATTAAGGATAAATAAATAATAAATGGTTCTACCTAAAAGAGATAAAATTTATGTAAATAGTAAATTTAGTTTAAAATTGATGTTTTTGTAGTGGAAAGAACCACAGAGAATTTTGAGTTTTTATTGAATAAATTTTCTTTTGATTTAAATTAATATAAATAATTTACCTTGTTCAAGAAATTTCTATTATCTAGGTATCCTGTATGATAAGTTGTTTTCAGTGTATGATCAATATCGAAGGGCTAAATTGCAAAGTTGGCAGTTCCAACGAAATTTCACAAAGCACAAATAATTTAATTATTCTAGGTAAAGTTCCACTGTTCTCACTCCTCAGAGATTGTCAAATAAATATAAAATTAATTACTGAGCTGACCAGATTTAAATTTAATAGTAATTTGAATAACTGGAAGGAATTTAATAAAATATTTTTATTTAAGGTGACTATAGACATAGTTATCTTAACCAGAGTTATATCACCTAGGCTATTAAAATTAATTTGCCTTATACTTCCAGTAGGTGATATAATCTCTTTATTCTGTGACAAAGTAGGGAAATCCTACAGACAGACAAAAACGCTAGCACAAGTCTGCCGTTGCAGAGTTAGCGTCGGGGAAGACTCGACGTTGCAGAGTTGGCTCCCGAACGTCGTTAAAAGGTCTGTCGTTGCAGAGTTGGCGTCGCAACGTGGGGCCAAAGGAAAACAAAAGAACGCCCTCAGCGTCGTTACAACTCTGGCCGTTGCAATATATATACAGGGTTAGTTAAAAGTCTGGAGACACCCCTTAACTCTCCACCGAGCATTGATAGAAAATCCAAACCCGGGGGTTGTTTATAGGTCATAAAAGCACACTTCCCCATGCATAGGGCAACGTTGCCCCCAACTCAAAATCGGAATTTTTGGGGGCTACTCAATATTTTTAAATGTAAACCCCTAGTGTGTGACCCCTCATTTTGTAGATCTTGATAAAAGAAAACCAACAGCGCAAACTAGAGGTCTCTATCTCATCCCTATCAAAAACGCTGGGCGATAAACTACAAGGAAAATCAAATGGCATTGTACTGTGACGACTATTGGGAATTCCCAAAAGATAATCTGATTAGTAGAAACAAAGTCCTCAGACCAGTCCAGTCTTGTCAAGGTTTGGCCCCCATCAAGTCTTCAGAGGTTAACAATTGTCCGTATCCTTATCAGTCTCTTATCAGAGTAACTTCTATTTTCTGAACAACTTTACTATGGAGTTAACTGAAAATGAACGGATTACAGTGTTTATGATGCGAGGTTACGGCGACCGAATACGATCTTACAATGGAGTGACACATTTATTCAATGGCTCATTTCCTGAACGAAACCCTATAACAAGATCTGATATTGAAACAACAATAAAACCGTTTGAAGAAACAGGTTCTGTTAAGAATCGTCCTAGGTCAGGAAGACCAAAATCAGCAACAACCGAGGAGCAGTGTTTGGAAGTTTTGCAGTCTATTGTTGAAAACCCACATGCGTCAACTAACTCCTTGTCTACACAATTAGGGATTTCTCAATCATCAGTGTGTAAGCTTTTACATCAGCATAAGTTCAAACCCTATAAAATTCATCTTGTTTATGAGTTGAACGAAGATGACTTCGATCGCAGAGTAGAGTTTTGTGACGACATGATGAGAAATATTGATAACGGAACAATTACACTAAATGATATTGTATTCAGTGATGAAGCTACTTTCATGCTGAATGGAGAAGTTAATCGACGGAACTCTTGTTGGTGGAATGATACCAACCCTATTGGGTTCAAGAACAACACACACAACATCCTAAAAAAATCAACGTATGGCTAGGAATGATGGGAGGACGAGTTATTGGGCCGTTCTTTATTAATGGAAACCTTAATGCTGAGGTATACTTAGCTATGCTCCAACAACAAATTGTTCCAGCTATCCAGGCACTGGTAAATAATTTCGAACAAATTTGGTTCCAACAAGACGGAGCTCCTCCGCATTACGGCTTGCAAGTTCGCCAGTACTTAGGTAACGTTTTCCCAAATCATTGGATTGGTAGACGTGGATCTATTGAGTGGCCTACCAGGTCACCGGACCTGTCGCCACTGGATTACTTCCTGTGGGGCTATGTAAAAGATAGAGTTTACAAAACTAAACCTCAAAATCTTGATGATCTCAGAAATCGAATCCAGCAAGAAATCCAACAAATTCCTCAAGATACATTGCAGCGAGCAGTTTCACATTTTTACACCGCATTGGCACATTGTCAAACCACTGAGGGCCATCAATTTGAGCATCTCCTGTGACAAGTTATCCTTGTAAGTAACTGCTTGGTAATAAAATTGTAGCCAGAGGTTTTTGTTTCATTACAGTCTAATACAATTCCATTTGTTAATTCTCTTTCCAGTTTATCGCCCAGCGTTTTTGATAGGGATGAGATAGAGACCTCTAGTTTGCGTTGTTGGTTTTCTTTTATCAAGATCTACAAAATGAGGGGTCACACACTAGGGGTTTTCATTTAAAAATATTGAGTAGCCCCAAAAATTCCGATTTTGAGTTGGGGGGGCAACGTTGCCCTATGCATGGGGAAGTGTGCCTTTATGACCTATAAACAACTCCCGGGTTTGGATTTTCTATCAATGCTCGGTGGAGAGTTAAGGGGGTGTCTCCAGACTTTTAACTAACCCTGTATATATACATGAATTTTAATGACACCCCAAAACGTGTTCTGGGGACCATGATCAGTGCTCATTTGCTACTCTCTGAAATTTGGGTCTCACCATAAGGGCCACTGATATAGCTCATTTTTCCTATGGAAATTCGCTAATAATGTTGCTAGGATGTATGGGACCAGAGTAATGAAATTTTAAGCGAAGTATTGCAAAATTAAGGCCTGACTTGTAAAAATAGTAACGCATGAGTGGTCGGTCATGCTACAAAAAGTCGTGCGTTGAAGGGGTTAAAGGCTCAGAATAATTTGTGCCCTCAATAGAGACAGTAATATCTTGAAAAAATGTGTAGTTTGCTTCTGCTAATCGTTAATAATATCTATAACGTTTCAAATCACTTCCAGTCCAGTATAAAATTCTAATGGCCTAAAACAATGAAAGCAAATATCAGACCAAGTTCATTGGCCTATAAATGTAAACAAACAATTTGACCTAGTTTCTCACAGCTGATCAAAGAGCCTAGAAATGTATAAGTGCCAAATTAACCGTTCCAAAGATTAAAATCTAACCATGTCATATTAAGAATAGAATATTCAAGCAGTAGAATCAATGTAAAAATGTATCAGTGAACAAAATTAAATTATTATGTTAACCCCATGTTTATATACGAAATAGCCTAGGAACCAAAACACTACACTGAACACAAATTATCCAAATTAATTATTTAACTTTTACCATATAATCCTTTATAAGAAAATTACCAGCGATGATAAATACAAACATAGTAAAAGTTAATTTGACTAAAATGTGTGCATATGCGAGTTCAGTCATGTACATCGCGAATACTGCATTCCAAAGAAGACACGTGGACGACAACAGCCAATCCCGAAGCAAGATGCTCCTATGACGTAGGCGAAGCTCCATTTGTACAAGCTGCGGCAAGATTCAACACAAAATAGACTCCGACAGTCAAGTCCTGCAACCAAGAGTCTACAGAAGCCAACGCGTCCCTGAATTTACAAAAAGTGGCACTACTTTTAAAAAGTATATGTAAACTAACTATCCAGTGGAAATTCAGTGATTTTAAAAGCAGAAATTGGTATCTTCTGTTATAAAAAATATTGTAATACAGTGAACTTTCTAAAACCTATAAAAAATTATTTTTAAATTCAAAACCAAAATAGACGCCAACTTAAGAACTTTTAATATCCATTAGTAAATTCATAAATACGTTTATAAACAGTTTGTTCATGACAAGCCGAATGCCTGCCCTGAGATATTAAGGGTCGGCTCTAGATGTCGGCCATGTTGGCTGACACTCCATAAGACCAATGTTAAATTAAAATCCAAATTTTTCCTTTATTTTTGATCGGAAAATTATAAACGATATGTCATTTTAAAGCTATGGTCAATATGCATGCAAATGGCTTTTTAAAAATTAAGAAAAATATTTTGTTTAGTATTTATTAACAATTTAAAACATTGATTTTTAAAAATTTTTTATGTTGTCACTATTAATTATAGCAAAAAACTACCAAGCCATTCGCCTGAAGAATTTCGTCCCCAAGATTTTGGCATTTTTTTTAAAACGCTGTTTGAACAATTGCGGGTTTTAAATGGATTTAGGCTGAGCAATGTCCGTGTAACCTACCGTCGCTATAGGGTGATTTTAAATATTTTTTACAATGTAACTATTAATTATAGCGAAAAATTACCAAGCCATTCGGATGAAGAATTTTGTCCCCAAGAGTTTGGTATTTTTTTAAAAACGCTATTTGAATAATTGCGGGTTTTAAATGGATTTAGGATGAGCAATGTCCGCGTAACCTACCGCCGCTATAGGGAGTCGAAGGTTGCTTTCTGTTTTACTAGAGCCGACCCTTAATGACATATTAATGAGAAAACATTTCCAATCTTAATAATTATCTATACTTATAAAAGCCAAATACCATTGACTCATCACAGTTTCTCCAAAACCACGAGGCCTACAAACATGAAATTTGGCACTAATACTCTTTATAGGCTCTAGACGCGCACTAAGAAAGGGTTTCGGAAAATTCGAAATTTTAGGGGGGTTTTTGGGGGGTCAAATTTACTAAATCACGATTTATCAAAACCTACCAAATGTATTGGAATTAAATTTGGTATGTAGTTTCCTCTAGGGCCATAGATGCTCGCTAAGAAAGGGTTTAAAAAAATTCGAAATTTTAGGGGGGTTTGGGGGGGGATCAAAGTTACAAAATCACGATTTCTCTAAAACAATCGAACGGATTGGAATGAAATTTGGTATGAAGCTTCCTCTAGGGCCCTAGGTACTCGCTAAGAAAGGGTTTTAAAAAATTAGAAATTTTAGGGGGGTTTAGGGGGTCAAAGTTACTAAAAAGAAACACCGAACGGATTGGAATGAAATTTATTATGTAGCTTCCTCTAAGGCTCTAGGTGCTCGCTAAAAAGTAGTCAAAAAATAATCGAAATTTAGGGGAGATTTGGGAGGGGGTCAAAGTTACTAAAAATCCCCATAAGAAATACATATTGTAATATATTTATTGATATAATATATTTTTTGTTAATATACATTTAACTTTGATTTGTCTATCCGTGCAAAGCCGGGTCGGGCCAGCTAGCCCTATAGCCGGGCTTAGGGTAATCTATATATAAAAGCGAAATACCACTTACTCACTCATCACGATTTCTCAAAAACTACCGAACGGATTGAAATGAAATTTGGTATGTAGCTTCCTCTAGGGCCATAAGAGTTTACCAAAAAAGGGTTTTAAAAAATTGGAAATTTCAGGAGGGTTTGGGGGGTAAAAATTACCAAATCACAATTTCTCCAAAGTTACCGAACAGATTGGAATACAATTTGGTATGAAGCTTGCTCTGGGGCCATAGGCGCTCACTAAGAAAGGGTTTCAAAAAATTGGAAATTTTAGGGGGGTTTGGGGGGTGAAAATGACTAAATCTCGATTTCTCCAAAATTACCGAACAAATTGGAATGAAATTTGGTATGTAGCTTCCTCTAGGGCCATAGGTGCTCACTAAGAAAGGGTTTAAAAAATTCGAAATATTAGGAGGGGGGTTTGGGGGATCAATGTTGTTAAATCACGATTTCTTCACAACTACCGAACGGATTGGAATGAAATTTGGTATGTAGCTTCCTCTAGAGATATAGGTGCTCACTAAGAAAGGGTATGAATAATTTCAAAATTTTAGAAGGGGTTTGGGGGTATCAAATTTACTAAAATCATAATTTCAGATCCTTTATTGTCATACAATAGTGCTTTTATTATTTAAGATCTATATATATGAAAGCCAAATACCACTCACTGACTGAACACTTAAAAAGACTGAAAATACCAACCACCACGGGCAACTCCGTACGGGTCAGCTAGTTTTAAATATAAACTTTATATTTCAATATCAAATCTTGTGCTACATCTGAGCTAGACCGAAGTACATTTAATAATTTTTTAAAAGTGCATCAAAGACTATGAATATTACTTGATTGAGTCAAGCAATTATTCCGTAACTAATCATTTTATTTATATGCTTTTGTGTTAATTGTGCATTTATAAATCTACTTGAGTTCATTGACTTACTTAGATAGCAAGTAGAGTTTAGAATATATCAGAGTATGTTTCAAAACAACAATAACTAAATACAATCAATTGAAAAAATTAAAAGCAAAATATAATTATATAATATACCAAATAGTTTTTTACTTAAATTTTCTGAATTAATAATTTTTATCTACTAACATTATTCTAATTTGCTGCCGAAATCACAAGTTTATAATTTCAAAACAAAGTTTTATAGTATTATTTAGTTTTTAAATTGTCGGTAATGCTATAAACTTTATATAGACTTTTAAATTTATTTCTTGAGGTAAGAATTCCTTTAGTAATCTAGTTGAGATACTTAATCTTATTACACAACTTTATATGTTTAATAGGGCAAGATTATGTTAAAAAAGAAAACGAATGAGACGAAGAAATAATTAAATTTGTCCTCTGTATTCTTCAGATGGTTGAGATTATCCACTTTCTATATATTGGGGTTTTATTATAGAAGGAATACTGTTCAAAATCTCCAAAATCTCAATCTCCTGTGCATAATGGTCTGATATCCCAGACCGAAAAATCCGCACGGAAGAACTTTTCCTAGGAAAATTAGTAACCACATAATCTATTGCTGTTGAAGAGGATGCCGCTAAACAGGTCGGAGAGTCCACACACCACTCCATACCATGAGATGCTAAAATATCTTTTAATGTGTCTGTTACATTTGTTTGCCTACAAACATCAATATTAATATCAACAACAACAACCGACAATAATAAACCAACACTGCTTTTTAAACACATATGCAACAGTATATCTAAGTTAACAAAAAAAGGCTTTTAATTCACCTGTTGGAGCTCTATACAGACCTATTATAACAATCTCAGTACCATTATTAATTTGCAATATTCACACATCAAATCTCAAAATCTTTTTCTATGTTGCTATTTTTGGATCATTTTAAAAGGATGTATCTTAATTGCATTTTAATGCTGGTAATACATAAAATCTGTGCAAAACATATACATGTGTCGTTTTTTTACAGCCATGAGGCTATAGCTATAGTGTTTTAAAGTACAATACCTAAACAGTTCACATAAATCGTATTTGGCATCAGTTTTAATTTAGACTTTTGCTGATGTATTTTAAATTATTTTTAACCCCTTAATGGTCTCTGTCGGATGGTATATATCCGACAGCGAGAAATGGGGAAAAAAAGGGTCACTGCCGTATTAATCCGTCATCAACATTTTGTCTCCTTTTATTTCGTTTTTTGCCAAATGCATCAAGTAGTGCCTGTATCATTCACAACTGAATTTATCATTAGTGTCATCGATATCTGCTTTCATTTCGATCTACTTATTTCCGATATTGTAGGCCTTTTGTGAACTTTTCCAGTTTACTGTTCAGTCTGGTATGCTTATGCCTATTGATGATGTTGTTAGTGATGTGTACAATTTTTTAAAACTATTTATTACTGATGAACTTGTAGAAGAAATTGTCAAGCAGACAAATTTTACGCGGAAGACTTTATTTCAAATAGATTTTTAGCTCGGTTATCCAGATTTCATAGTTGGAAACCCACAAATCAAAATGAAATAGGTATATTCATTCTTATTTGTGTATATATAATGAGTGGACTAATTTAGAAGCCTGAAATGGGCAAATATTTTACTGGGAAACCTTTGTTTGCTGTTTGCAACTCCAGCATTTCCTTCCCTTATTACACACAAAAGACTAAAACTACTATCTCGATTCTTGCATTTGGTCTATAATAAAGCTACTGCACAACAAAACAAAAAACTCCAAAAAATAAAACCAATACTTGACTAAGTGAACAACAAATTTTCTTCCGTTTACAAACCTGAGAGGGAGCTAGCCATAGATGAAAGTCTATTGCTATGGAAAGGCAGGTTAAGTTTTAAACAATTTATTCGAATAAGAAGGGCACTGTTTGGAATCAAAACATACATATTGTCAGAATCTAAATCAGGATATACATACAAATTACTTGTTTCTGCTGGCAATGAAACTGAAATTGATTCCAATCCAGATTACAACAAACGTGCTTACTATGACAAATGAATTACTCGACAAAGGCCATTACTGACAACTTTTACTGCAGCCCTGAATTAGCTTTTGCTCTCACAAGTAAAATACAGATTTAGTAGGAACAGTAAGAGGGAACAGGAAAGGCATACCTAAGGATTTTGTAAATAATAAAATAAAAAAGAATGAGATAACTGATTTATATGAAAACAAGGGAAAATGATGCTGATGAATTGGGTTGATAAACAACAAGTTCTTTGCTTATCAATCATGCATAAACTTGACATGGTTGAAGCAAAAATTAAAGGAGCAAAGGTATCCCCTCAGTTAGAATGGGAGGAGTGGACAAAGCCGACCAGATGTTGAGTGCTTATTCACTAGAGAGAAAAAGACAGAAAATATGGTACAAAAAAGAATTCAAACACATCATCAACATGTGTATATTCAATACAAATATTTTGTACCAAAAATGTGGTGGAAAGATGTCGCCTCTACAGTTTAGGGAAGCTCTCTTGAGTCTATTGTAAATAAGCACTATGTGGAAAAACCTAAAAAAGGAAGACCATCAATGGAAGAAGATCCGCTACGATTGAAAGAACGGCATATCCCAGACAATGTACCTACTACAGACAAGAAGAAAACTGCAAGCAGAAGATGTGTTGTCTGCTCCCGTAACAAGAAGCGTAGGGAAACAAGATATCAATGTATAGATTGTGATGTTGGGTTATGCGTCACACCATGTTTTAAAATATTTCATACTTAAAACAAATATTTAGTGTAGATAGTGTAAATAGTTTATAAATATTTAGTTTGTTTTTATGTTACTTTTGTTTTTATCTCAAAAGGTTGTTACTGAGAAAGTATCAGTTTCAGTTGTGAAGTTTTGCCAGGTTAGGTTATACATCATTTGTAGACATTGTGTAGCAACTAAAAGAGAACTAAACTATAAAAATCTATTTATAAACATTTAAGTAAACAGTGGGTAAACATTTTGTGTGGTGAATTCGATCAATAATGAACATCACTGGACACAGTATCAGCAGTTCCTTTACAAGTTGTCTGCCAGTTGTTAGTATGAAGTTGATTATAATAAATAGCCTATTTTACTGTGTGGTTCGTTGGTTGCAACGGTGTGTAGTGTTCTTACAAGCAGTTGATCATGTGAAAGGGGCTTAAGAAGCACCGAGGTAAACAGCCTGTCAGTGGTGTTCATGGTCATAAATTGCTTTTGATACAATTTTAACCAACACTGTTGTTTTTTCTTTTTTTTTTAAATATGTTCACAATCTAATTAAATTAATTGTTTTGTATTTTGCAATTGCAGTTACACCAATAATGACATACAGTAGAGTAGGGCCTACCACTATTCCGCAAATCCGCGTATACAAACAGAGTTTAGAAAAAATAAAGATTATTTTAATGTAAAAACATGAGAAATTTAAAAGACGTTCGTGAAAAAACGTACATTTATTGTTATACAAATAACGTAAATAAAGACATACCTAAAGCCTAAGCTTGATGAAAACGCCTGATATCAAATTGGAATGAAAGCTGATTTTTCCCTTCACGTTTTCCATCCATTTTGCGGGAAGGAAGCTATGGCAACAAGCGTCCGGTGAAACGGATACCGGGTCCTTCAGAAAGAAGGAAAGATTAGATACAACAGCAAGGCACTAGTAGTGTTTGTGTTTCTCGATCTTTTTCAAGATGATGCAGTACTAACGGACAGACTGCGGGATGACAAAATGGGCAGTTTGAACAACCTATCCCTTTCCTTGCATTTTTAGAAGAAAACGGAATCGAAAAGCAACAGAAGGAAATAACTCCAGATGATGTAAACCTACACTATTACTAATAAAGCGAGGTCAAGAGCATTTGACGCGTGTGATATTAGTTCAGTTTGAGCGTTCACCTCCTCCTCGCTTTCCTCCGAGCCGATCAACGCTGTATAGAACGGACACTAGCAAATGTCCCCGCACTTAATTTACACCTTAAAAAGTCAATACGTTGATATTATTCATGAAATCCGCCTATTCCGAATTCCCGCTAAACCGAACAGTGCTCGCTCCCAGTTAGTTCTGAATAGCGAGACTCTACTGTACTTAACAAACTGAAAGTGTTTCTACTTTTATGTTTACTCAACAGTAACACTACAAAAAAGTAAGCCTGGCTAATATGTAAGTACTAATAGTAAATATTTCTTTTTATACAATGTACAATTCAAATACTTTAAATAACCTTAAACTTTTATAATGTATACATTAAAGTAAATAACAAAATTACTTACAATCAATACCCATTCAAAGTCAAATTTGGGGAATATAAACCCTGCTATTTTAAGTAAAAGCTGCACTGTTGCCACATCTCCTGCAAATCTATCTTGCAAGTCTATGTATTGAGCTTTGACAGCAACTTTAGTTCCATCTTTGGTTTCTGCTTTAAATACCTATAACAAAAAACTTGTCTTTATAATTCTACATCTAATATTTAAAATAATTTTCTAAAACTTTGCTTAGTCAGTAAGATTTTTCTACTGGACCAAAATTAATGGTGTTTGGCTTAAACTGTTGGTATATATTATGAGATATATCACCAAGCAATAAAATGTCAATTTCTTACACCCTCCCTGAGCAACAAAAGCTCTTAACCCTCCGAGTGTCCATGCTAATTTTTTGCAATGCCAAGCCATTTCGGTGTGTGTGCAAGCATATTTTCAAAAATTTACCAAAAATAGTAGTTATAAACCAATCCAAAAAAGTGTTCCATAGCTTTTTTGTATAGAAAGGTTCAAAGAATTCACATACGCCAGTAAAAAATTATTGATTGATGTAAAGTTTTTATTAGCTCAAGAAACAAAAAATGTTCAGTAATGAAAGAAAACAGTTCAATTTTAGGCCTACATAAAAAGAAGTAAACATTTTTTGTAATTTTTATCAAAATATACAAAAGATTTTTAATTTAGTTCTAAATAGTACTGTATAAAAATTTACATCAATTTCAAATTTCTTATTTTGAAAACACCAGTTTTTATGGTTCTACTACAAGACTGCTAAGGGGCCATCCCTAAATTACGTAATGCTAAAATGTGTGACTTTTAACCCCCCTCCCCCCCCTGTCACGGACCCCCCATGGTAGCCCCCCCCCCCCCCCCCCCCCCGACCTCGACCCCTCCCCCCCCCCCCCCCCCTTCTTCACCGAGATAATAGTTTTGAGTGCCGCATTTGTAGACCAATAAATATTACGGTATCAATTTAATAAATTACAAAAAGGTATTTTGTTAAATAAAACAAGACAGAATTTAGAAACAATTATTTTAATATGTGCATACTTTTAAAGAAACTGAAATTATAAAATCAAATCTAGTCTACTCATCTTCTCACGGAGTAATCATGTGCGCCGAGAGTCGTTACTGATGCCGCGGGCTGTTCCTTAGTTTTCTGCAAAAATGTATCATCATTGATTTCGGCAGATATCATGATCATTTTTAACTACATTTTCTACTTTCTTTATGGAATTCCAAATTTCCATAACGTTGTTTTGAACCAACTGATTATTTTTGTCTGGGTACGCATCTTTATAACTTTTTAATAAAGTTTTAATACATTTTTCACTTGTAATTTAATCAAATTTTAATAAAGCTTTAAATAAATTTTCTGTGTCACTTTTTACAGTCGTCATTCTTATTACACGCACATTAAAAACTACATTACCACAGAGTTATGTAACGCTACTGTATACCCTCCCCCTCCCCACCATAACGATGCGTAGCAGTAGGCGTAACCCCCACTCCCTCTCTAGGCGCTACGTAATTTAGGGATGGCCCCTAACAAAACTAGGCTTAGTTTGAATAGTAATTTAGGAATGTATGCTTTGCCCAAAAATGAAATATTATTATAACAAAGTGTAGAGAATAAATCAAAGAATTGATCTGTATACTTGTAAATTCTTATTTTGTAAAAGTATTTGACTTAGTTTTACTTGAATCACAAAATTATATCAAACGAATAAAAACACTCACGTAAGAGTCCTAAACAAATTACAGTGTGACCGACCGTTATAATAAAGTGTGAGAAAGCTGAGTTTTGAATTTTCCAGGACTGTACGAATAAAACCATTACAGTAAATGTGGTTTGCTTTACACGAAACGAAAGTTTGAACTTTTTTCTACAAATCGATATAAACATATCTATACAAATATATCGAATTGTAAGAGATATCTCGAATGCAAAATGTGCTTTTTCATTGGTTGGAAACTGTCCAATTGCAAGGGTTTACAGAAAACTCTATATTTTCGGAACTGTAAGAGTGATGTCTGATTGGAGGGCAGTTATAGTGAAGAAATTAATAATCGAATATATTTATATGTTATACGAATATGTACAAATGTTTCCGAAGCTAAACGAATAGGTATCTCTTCTTTAAATTTATATAAACAAATATATTGATGATAAAAGGTTGTATTTATATACAGTTTATTACCTCAACGCAAATATTATAACGTATATTATAGCATACATTAGTACATACATACA
Source organism: Philaenus spumarius (assembly GCA_018207615.1). Taxonomy (NCBI): domain Eukaryota; kingdom Metazoa; phylum Arthropoda; class Insecta; order Hemiptera; family Aphrophoridae; genus Philaenus; species Philaenus spumarius. The sequence continues at coordinate 1,312,178 of JAGFPH010000054.1, read as the reverse complement.
TTAGATCTATAACTCATATTTTAAAAAAATCAACTTCGCAAGAAATTATAACGATTGAAGTTGTAAACATAATCCCAAACTATAATCTACACTGAGTGTGTTTAAGTATTATAGATAATGGGTGAAATCAGCTGTTATATTATATGTTACTCACGTACGTACGTACATCCACTCGCTTTTATAGAAGCTGATAAATAGGCCCTACTATTAAATTCTAATATGTCTTATTTATTTCAATTAGGATGTAACATAGTGGTTTCTTATTTTTAAATTCCTTAATTTATTAAGGGTTTATGCTCTAGCTTTAAAGAAAGTATAACAATCAACATTTTTACTACATTTTCATCCCTTAGCAGCACGCAACAAAAAGTCAATCTATGATACTTTTGTATGTATGTTGTAAGAAATAAATGAACAAATTTAAATTGTAAGAAACAAATACCAAATATACATTGGCTGAAGCACATTTAACAAATTACTAAATCGTGTGAAGGTTTTTAATCTGTGTGTAATGATTATTATTCCTGTTTATATATAAGGACAACTTCTACTCAAACATGGGCTGCGTTGAAGTATTTAGCTTACAATTAATGCAAGTTATAACTATGAATATTATTTCAGCAGATAATAATAATACAATTTGTCAGATAGATTGATTTCAAAACGAAGTTGCGACTATCCGGCCATACTTTCAACTAAAGAATATATAAAATAATTAACTTTTTTAACTGCAAGTTTACCTTGTTAATTGAATCTTCTTCAACTATTTGCATACACAAAACTTAAAGACAACTTTGAATCAACTACAAGTGATTCTGTACACTAATATTATACTTCTACCAAAATTCCCATGGGTTGTGAATCTCTTGCTATGGCGTAAGTGCGTGCATAGTCCTAGGTAAGCAACAATATGTAATTTATTATTATAAATAAATATTATTAAATCTTTTTATTACTTTTATATTTGCCACATGGAAATTAGAATTGTAAAAATACTTGACAGTTTGTGTATCACAATACTTTATTTAAATATTATGTAAATTATACAAATGTTATGTATTGCAATGCTTAGTTCTATGAAAATCATGGAGTTGAAATTTAATTTTTGTATTCAGTTCCAAAATTATAGTTTTACGAATTGTATAATTATTTAATATGAAATAAGTTGAATTATGCAAGCAGACCTACAGATGACGTGTGCAGTACATACAACATATTATAAGAAATTATAACCAGTAAATAATCAATGTTATGAAGGTAAAAAAAAATAAACGGTACCAGATAACTGCCACATACTTTCTCCTAGTTGAAACTTTATACCTTCCCAAGAGAAGCATAGGAGGTGGTTATTCAGAATTGCAAAAGTAGGACATACCATGGAAAATATTAGATGTATGTAATACATATCCATATTAAGTTTCATATTAGTTTCATTCAAAATATTAACTAATAAATATTATTATTATTAAAACTATTCGATCGATTTCGAACACATTTGCACCGAACATGTCAATTAGGCCTGTATAGATGCACGAAAAAAGGTTTTTAAAAATATTGAAATTGGCCAAAAAAACCCCAAAATCGGTTATTATTATTATTATTACGGTACCTAAACGAGAATTTTTAGAAAGACACGGTTTTTCCATACGGTAGGGTACATTAAGGGCTACAAATAAGCCAAATTTTATCAAAATCGTTAGAGCCGTTTTTGAGAAATTTAGATTTTTCTTGTTTTTTTGCCATTTTTGGGGGTAAAACCCCTTAAAAATCAAAAATTTGGAAAAATGAAAAAAACACCTGGAGATATTCCAGTACTACACCTACATACCAGATTTCATCAAAATCGGACCGTTGGTATGGTCTCCAGCTCTGTACACATCCTAACAGACATCACCAAAAAAACACTTTTTTGGGTTCAGGGAGCACCAAAATAAATAATTTCACTAAAAATATTTTTGGGTTCAGGGAGCACCATCACAGATAATTCCACTAAACAATTTTTTGGGGTTCTTAAAGCACCAAAACAGATAATTCCACTAAAAATTCAAATTCGAAAATTTGGACGAAAACAATACTTTCTCCATATACTATGTATAGGATGGAGAAAGTAAAAAAAAAAACAACTAGTTACTTACTGATTTTATTTCTTTGTTTTTCATTAATATAATATCTAGGCCTAACATAAATTTATTTATTTTGTTCATGCGCAATAAAAGGAGGCCAAGTAAAACATAAAAATCTGTTTCGTCTGCATCATTTTGAAATGGTTAGAGATACAACTAAAGATTAAATAAAACACATACTCAGCCTTAATTCCTTGAATTTCTATCCAACTGGACCACTTACATTGAAATTTGATATTTTTTAGATATGGGCTATTAACCCAAAATTCTACAATTTTTTAATGTTGGAAAAGTGCCCAAGTTGCACATTGTTTAAAAGTGTTATAAAATATTAGTTGATCATATAATAAATATTATGTTTTTTTCTTTGTAGTCCAAGTACACAGATTGTAAATTGTTTGACTTGAACATATGTTACTTGAACATGTGTTTTTTATAATTGTTAAGAAAAATTAATTGAGTTTTTAGGAGATCTGGCTGTAACCGTGTATGTAAGAGAAGACCAATTTGCTAATATTTATTTATATTGTGTTTTTCTTTCCAGTTTAATAAAGTTGTTTTGGATGTAAATGTAAATATTATTTGTTACTCAATTATGGTTAAGATGAGTACACAAAAGTAAGTTTCAAGACAAAAGGGTATATCATTAGCAATCATATTATACTTTCAATGATGTAACTCTCAAGCTATATTTATAATTGAAAATTCTTCAAAAACTACCACCATCCCAAAATATTTCTAAGTGCGAAATAGTGTTGTTTAGTTGAAAGTAAGCATAAATTGATTTGTTTGCTCATTATAATACGAATCACACTGACTGGTCTGTTAGATAAAATGTAAAGGTTGTCAAACCCATAAGAACCATTGAACTCTGTGTATCAGGTCAGCCACTGAATTAGACCAGACAGTCTCAAGTTAACAGTACTTTAAAATTATGATATGATCAGGGGTGCAGAAAATGTTTTAGCACACTAAATTTCCCCAGAACACACTTTTTTCACTACAAAAATCCTCAAAATTGATCGCTATTCGCTACAGATGCGCCGGACATTAACACAGTTTGTTTATGTATTTCAACTTCAACATATTTATTGACATTATGTTATAATAATTATTATTATAAATTCCAATATAAATCTTAAAAAAATTTAAATTGCATTATTTTTACTTAATAAACTACGGTGAAATATTGTCAGATGGTCCCAAAAACAAAAAAATACAACTTGATTATTCCTATTTTATTATGTTTAAAAGTAGGCCTAATACTTAAGTGGTAAATACAAATTTAAATCTTATGTTTAATTAGTTCCAATTCAATTACCGAATTACCTACCTCAGTCACTACTGAAAATATTACAAAACACTATAAACATAATATTAATAACCCTCCGTTGGTTCACTGTATTGCCTCTTAAACATCACAATAATAACAAATTGCAACGGAAAAAATCACTATATAAATTTAAACATCACAGTAATACACAACCACCTAGAGCACTTGCTACTTATAAACTGACGGGGTCGAAAACTCGAAACGAAAGATATGAGATATAACAGATAACAGTATACTCCATCCCTCTACGCAATGAAAAAGGAAACAAATGAGAAATGAGTCATCATATTGTACACATTTTACTGATAAATACTGATTTTTAATTTCGGTAAAAAAAATGAAAAACATCAGTAATACCTATGCATTAAGTATCGTTGTATAATTTGGTTTAATATGATTTAATTCTTAATAATAATAATAATAATTCGTAATAATATCATTTGTATGAAACTAATCAAAACTTGCATTCCGGTATCATAATAATTATTTAATACCTAGCAAAAGTATTTGAACGCCAGTCAGGAAACTACCATTCATCAACCGGCACAAAAATATTGTATCGGCGGCTTGGCCGTACGATATTTTGTGCGGTGAAGATTAATATTGTATCAACGGCTCGACCCTACGATATTTTCTGCGGTGAAAATTAAATAGGTTCCTTGTCCGACTTGCAGCTTGCAGCAAAGAGCAGAAAACACACTGTGTGTGTGTGTGTGTGTTGGTGTGTATGTATATGTATCGTACAAACCGATTAGGCCCTCCTTTGTTCCCAGTTATTTATAATATATTTTTCCCCAAAATTATTATTTTTTCCTTATTTTTTGTCAATTTTTTCACGGCCAAAATTTCCCCAGCTCAGTCCCAATTTCTCCCGAACCTCGTTCCAGGACATATTCTGCAGGCCTGGATATGCTAATTTAAATTAGTTAGTTGATAAAATGTTTTAATTTATGAGTAAATTTAAAATCCATTTTAAAATGGGAGTAGTTTTTAAATAAAAATTCACTATTTAAAGAAAAACACTACATATTATTAACTACATGATATTTTGAAGAACCTGTACAAATAAAAAAGCTACTGTCAAATAATAATTTAAAATTTAATGAGTATTAGTAAAACAAAATATTAATTGTTATAACAAGGAGATGTACAACGTTTATGAGGAATATCAGCTGGCGTTTAGGCACTGTGGATCCGTAGCACCGTCTATTTCCTCTTGATATTATCGATAACATTTAATATTATGAGTCCTTTTTACTAAATGTTTTTTATTCTTGTACAATATATAATCCTTAAGCTTAATGTAAGTAGCCATCCCCAGTGGTGTTTGGCTGTTTTACGCATGCACACAAATGAAGCTGCATGCGAGGTTGCAAGGGAGAGGGCACTGGAGGAAGGCAGTTTTTTAATCTGCATGTGGTAAGTAATTTGGCTATGGTTTCAGAAGGAACAACTTTATTTAAAAGACAGGTGAAGTAACAGATTTATACAGCATAAGCAAAATGTGGTACTTGTTTTATTGTTAAAGTGTGAAAATTATCACTGTTTAAAATTTCAATCAAGAATATAAAGTTTAGTGTTACACATGTAGAACAAAGAAAAAATTATTGATCTTTTCACACAAATTAAAACAAGAACAATAATGGGTCTGTTGAATAAAAAATAAGCAAAAGCTGTTAGCATTTAGTTTTAGCTTTAGCTTTCACTATTAAGTTAAAGCTTTTAGTCTTAGCACTTGGTTAAAGTGATGTGAATAACCTTTAGCTACGGCTAGGTATAAAAAGCTAGAACATTTTAGCCAAACTTAAAATCTGTCATATGTTGTTTGAAACAGTTTAAAACAGCTGTTGCAGTTTGAGGATTGATGTTATTAGAACTCATTAAATAGGCTAGTACAAAATGGATAGCTCTGCCAGCTTTAGCTCTTCCAATGAAGAAAATATCACAACAAACGAAAGTTTACATAAAAAAGAAATGTTTTTTAAATTTACTGGTTTTACTTGCGTTTTTATTAGGCATATTTAGTATCAAATAATTAAAGATTTCAAATTAATTTGCATTTTTGTATAAAATCACAAGTTGGATTTGATGATGTAGGCCTACCTTTACCTGTTCCCGTACCTAAACCCAGATAATAATAATATAAACTCTTGCTATTATCTCTGCCTAAACCTAACCTGTCAGAGCATCAACAGAAGCAAACTATGATGAAATCTAATGAACAATCAGGAATTACATCGTCAGAAATTCCTCAACAAACAAAAAAGGAAGAATTGTTTAAAGAAGGAAGGCAGAGTAACAAAAGAAACCATAAATCAATGCAATTTGATTTTGGATTAGTTAAAACAGACAAAGTTGCAAATTGAACAATCAGAATTAAGAACTGCTTTTCTGCGCCAAAAAATTAGTTGTGGAGTTCCAATAATTGTAGAAATGAACTCGGGACGAATTTTCACTTCTAAATAATAAATAAAAATCATAAGTAATTTTAAATTAAAATAAAACAAATTTAGGCCTATGCGTGTTAATTCTTTTCAATAATTTGGATATTTACTCTAATAGTTTATAATATGAACTCACAAAAGTTATTCTAAAGCCTATTGTTTTTTTGTTCGAATTGCCATAAACGCATCCATTTAAATGTCAAGGAAGCAACTTTAAGTCACCACATGGAGTAGGTGGGCATACTGAAATATACTCAAGCTTGCACTTAATAACTTTAGCTTTAGCTACATTTTATTCACTTTATTTTAAGCTTTAGCTAGGAAAATTAGTCAAAGCTTAAAATTATTAGACAAAGCTTTTAGTACTAGCCATTGCTTATTTTTATTCACACAATTTTAAGTAATGACTTAAAATTTTAAGTTATAGCTTTTGCTTATTTTTTATTCAACAGACAAAATGGATTTAATTTTTAAACAAATAGATCAAGCTTGAATTAGGTTAAAGTAAGTAAACAATAATTGTTATTTTTAATTTTGTTCCTTTAAGATTTTATCAAGTTTCTGAATACATTTTCTTTATTCATCATGTTTCCTTTCACACAATTAATTATAAATAAAGGCTAAATATTTTCTGGTGCAACACCCCCAATAATTTTAGCTAAAAACCGCCATTGTTCATGAGATGTAAAACTTAAAATGATTTGAAATGTTTGTGTAAAATGTGTTAAAAATTATGATCGTAGATATAAATAATCGTTTACGATACTTTAAAACATCCTCTTATTTAGTCAAATTTAATTTTGTAACTTCTGATACTCACTTGAGCCAAGCTAGCTGCAGCGATTGGTTCTTCATCAAACGACTTAAATATCTCCATATGTGGTTTACCAAAATCTTCTAAAAATAATTGTTCGACTTCTCCTTTGCGTCTTTTTAAGCATTTATCTTGCAAAGCCTGTAAATAAGTAGCCAAAGCAACTTGATTATTCTAGTATTAAAACATATCTACAATAATATAAATATTAATTACTAATACTATACTTTAAATATACACATTGAAGGAGGATTTCATTCTCTTTATTAGACACACAAGCAGGGTACTTGGGGCTTCGCTTGCAGGTAGGAATAAATGAACGAAAGAAATATAGTGTAAATATTGAGAGTTCACTGACCCAAAAACATATAGAGAGTTTCGTCTAAATCAATCTATCTTTTCCATTTAGGATTACATACATGATCAGCATGGCCTATAAGCGCAAAAACCATGAATGATTTCCACCAGTTTGTTTTAGGTGCATTTGATGGCTATGAGTACATTTTAATATCTAATATACGATAACTTAAGAGTAATATATACCAAGTTTTAGGTCTCTAGCTTCAATAGCCCTTTTCCAGAACATTCTATAACGTTCTCGATCATTCCGAAACAAGAAGTTCCTTAGATGGTCCAGAACCGTCTGAAACATTCTCAAACCTTCTGGAAGTTTCTAGAACATTCAGGAATATTTTGGCCAGACTTGACTTCGACAATCGATTACCAGCTCCTTCACCAACTTCCCATTAGAAGTTCATTGTTGCGAAGCGGTCTTTTGAAACCCATACCTCCAAACCCAAACCCTGCAGTTAAAAACCGAAAAATTCTTCATGGTTGGGGGATGTTACCATATAACCTCCTTGGAACGGATAAACCATGCTTACATTTATTATATATATATATTGATGTATAATTTTTATTGACAGGTAAAGTTATTAGTTAGGCTACTCATGTTCCTTAGAAACTTAAACGTAAATTAATTGGATTATCATACTTTAGATTTTATTTTAATTTACGCTTAATATTTCTAAATTCATAATTTTTTAAAATATGTTTTCATCTTTCATAGCAATTGCAAGAATACATTTAGGAATGAAAGTTGTATTTCAAATAAACAACTGAAACTTATATTTAATACACTTTTTTACATTAAACTGCACATATAACTTTTTTACATTATACAGTAAAGAGAAGGCATTTTTGTTTTTAAAAAAATATTGTTGGTAGAATTTTGTTAATAATAATAGCAAGTTTTTGTGCCTATTTTAGCTTTATGGAGATTTTTTTTAAATTATAGTTTTTGGACCTGTATGACATACAAAATGTCTTCCAGGTTATCTCGGTTACTTTCAAGTACATATAAATCATCTGACAAAAAGCATTATATTAAAGACCACTAAAGAATACCGTTGCATGGCGCCCAATATGATGGGCGTGCAGTGTTGCTATATCTACTAGTCTCGAACACTCCTGTTATTTACCGCTTGAGCGCACAGTTGAAAGAATTATTCAGTTGAGTCAGCCGCATTCAGTTAGAAGCGTGGGAAGAATGTGACAACGTCGCACTAATCGCACTAAGGGGATTGGAACGTTCAAGGTCTCGGTGTACACAAACCCGTCCCTCAACGGTATTCTTTTGTGGTCTTTACTGTAGTATTCAATATGGATGAGTTGGGGAAAGCACAGAGGACGTGCCTATTATGCTTTCCGAGCTGTTTCTGTTAAGGCAGGTCTTGTGATTACTGGGATCCACCCCATCACTCTTGAATTTAAAGGAAAGAATTTAAAGTTGGAGAATGAGCAGGCAGAAGCAGCAGAAAACAGGGAGATGAGGAAATGACACGAGGATTTGCTCCTTGAAACTGGGATAGCGCCATAGACAGAGGGCTTATATCCGACCTTAGAATATGCATGAAAGGAAAACACGAGAAATGAAGCTACCCAACCATCTGACCCAAGTCATCAGCAGGCAAGGCTGCTTTGATAGATTCAAAAAACGCTTTGCCATTAGTGAGTCTTTACATCTGTGTTTTGTCCTGAGGCTTACACAGTTATTCACACTGTGTTTGTTTGACCTGGAAAATTTGGCATTTTGTTGGTTGAAAATTTGTTACCACTGATGTCAAAAAGCCCAGAAAATTAGGCCCACTAAACAACTTATTGCTTTTCACATGCAAAGAAATTCAAACATTGTTAGTTACAAACACGGAATTTTGGCATAGTTGATTATTATTTGACATTACCCAATGCCTTTGTAACACTAACAGCCATGTAACAGAGAAAATATACGATAAGAAATA
>JAGFPH010000054.1:1280524-1303154 GCA_018207615.1 Philaenus spumarius | reverse complement strand
TTTCGAGATGGTGACAAGTTTGGTCACAAAGTGAAAAATATGTACTTTTGAGTTGGTGTTAACCTACGAACTGGAATTGATCGTGTAAATTAAGTGATTTTCAACATATAACTGTTCCATGTGCTTCAACAGAACTAACGCGAGATAGGCTTCAGAACATATTGAGTGAATTGTGTTAACGACGAAAAATCCTAGGTAAATAACAGTGCGACGAATAACGCAGTAAGTAATAATGGCCATAGGACACGTTTTTTAGTCTGCAAGTATAAAAGTTTTGATTATTTTAAAAAGTAACTTCTCTTAATTTCTGTTGCGTCATTTTTTTCTTTTTGAGAGATAGGGTTGATAAAAGTTTCATGTAATTGTAAATAGTTCTTTGATTTGTTTGTATATTTGTACCATTATGTTGATATCTTTTTATTGTTGTGAACATTCACTTTTAAATATGTTTGAGTAAACAAAGGTTTTGGCCACAATGTCTTGAATTTCTTTATACAGCCACGAATATCCATTTAGCTTGTACTCTGACAGCCAGGTTTCCACCCCTGAGGAAATCAAATTAATTAATAAATATTTTTCAGTAATTAACAACTATGAATAGATATATGCCAACAGAGCATAAGTGAGGTTATATGTGGATTATTACAAATGTTATGATTATTATTTTTTATTAATATTGTGGGAGTTAAGTGAAGGTGATTTTAAGGTGAATTAAAGTAAGGTGAAGCATATGATATTATTCTACGTTGAAGTTGGGAGAGAGATGTTATGGAGAGTTTAGGTAAATGGTGATTTTATTGTTGAAGTAAGGCAATAGGCCTAGGAGGTATATAAATGATTTAAAGTATTACATGAGCGACGACTTTTGGTTTTAAGGTGAATAAGGGAAGGAGATGAAGGAGAGATATTGATAATTATTAAATAATCCACATATAGCGTTTTATTTTTGATATAAAAACATAATTTTTTTTATTTTTTGAATTTTTTACCGAACCCCATTTTTTTTAACTCATTATAACTTATATATTTTTATTTCTTGTAACCTTCCGTTACAAGATGGCTTTCCCAACGTGGGGCTGAAAAGCAAAAGAAGTTATATATTTTTATTTTTTGCAACCTTCTGTTGCAAAATACTTTTATTTCTTGTAAACATCCGTTACACCTTCTATAGTCAAAGCTATCAGAACATTTTACTCGTAAACTGTAAGTAATACAAGAGTTGCATAACTCTGCATGAAGTCACTTTTCATTAATACTTTTGAAAAATACTTAGGCTGTCTATCGTGACTTATTAATTCATAAATTATTTATCGGAGATAAACCATGCATAACTCAAATGTTTCTAGGTGCAGATTGTGGTTCCCAAATAATAGTCAAATTGCACCACAGTTGAAAATTTTGCTTTAATGACACATTCTATTTAAAAGGTTATTCTACAGTTAATATATACACATTTTGAATTTAATAACATAAACTCTCGCCGGTTTGCTCAGCTAAATATTTGGAGGAAAAGGGGCAGAGGATGGATATTAGAACGGTATATTATAAAGAAAGGTAACAGATAAGTCAGTACAAAATAGGCCTATATTCTGAAGTAATGCCAAAAAGTAGGACAGATAGGGGTTGCTTTTAGTGCAGTAATTTACATAGTAACAGCACTAACATGATACACAACCATACAGACATGAAAATAAAACTAAAATATCTCTCAATAATAACATAATATTTTCTAACTACTTAATACATTAATCTTTACAAACAGATTAGGTTATTATATTTTCTCCTATAATTTATTTACCAAACTTCAATAACTTAAGTACCGTAATTGAATTTGACTTGTAGACTTGTAGACCGTGTAGATTTTGACTTGATAAAAAGTGAGTACAAGGAGAACTTTTTATAAACCTATTTAGAATCGTATTACAAACAACATATAAAAAAGTTCTCCACCAAAAGTGGTTGAAAATTTTTTTATAAACAAATTAAGTTGCAAAATTACAGTTTTTTGCAAATATTTTTGAAAATATTTATTTTGGACAAAAACTGACTTTATTTTTGAAAAGTAGCCTACAGAAAATTTCCCATAAATTTTTTTTCTAAAATCAAAACTGTAAGCTGCAAAATTATTTGTTTATAACTCGAAATATACCGCTTGGTGCGCAACGTCTACCACGTGAGAAACAGCCCGGCCGTGCACGCTGCGCACTAAATTTGTTATAACTTTTTAACTAATTGATCAATTTAAATGGGATTAACTGCAAATGAAAGGGAAATGCATTAGCTATTGTAAATTCATATTTTCAAGTAAAAATAAAGTCTAAATAAATACAATATCTATATGAAGTGGAACTTCAAACATTTTTTTAGTAAAAATAGTCAAAAGGCTCTCATTACCGTAATTTTGCTGATAAATATTTTCACAATCTACTCATGAAGTAATGTACAAAACGATGCTCTATTTATACAAAATCTTAAAAATTTAGTTTGAACCATGCACAACCTCAAAATAGTGAAATTTTCAGAAAATAAATTTTTTTGCATTTTATATAACTTCAACAAGCTATAAAACGAGTTTAAATTATGATATCAAATTTTTAGTGCCGTCTTTTTGTAAGTTTGAAATGTTTACTTTAGGATGGATTTGATATTATACCTCTAAAAATTGTATAAATACCTATTTTTTAAAAATAATAAAAATTAAAAAAATATTGTTTAAAATCCCAAACTGTTAGTTTAAATAAAGTCAAATAATTTTATTAAACGATTTTTTTGGGTGTCCTATGAAGTTGTCTTTTATCTTGAGACTTGAAATAATGTAAATTGAATGACAAAATTTTTTTAGTATATATAATATATATATTATTTTTTTGTGAAATATCCCTTGGCTTGCGGTAGGAGTTGACAAATGGAAAATGTAACGCGTAAAGAAAAACCGTTATCAAATTGGTTGCTATTGTAATGTATGTAAATACATTCAAGAAACATGCGTTTTGGTTCATCAATTTAAGTATGTGTAATACAAACTTAGAAAAGTAAGTTAATATAATTTTATATTTTGATACAAGTATTACTGTTTCCATACGTTTAATGTTACACTATAATAAAGGTGTAGAATTAATTATAACCTCAAAGCTAAGATGGTAAACACAGTTAAATGTCCATTAATAGTAAACACATTCAATAAACATAAATTAAATATTGGTTCATCAGCATAAAATATGAAAACTCCAAAATGTTACCAATAATTAATTATGAGTTAAGGACTAGCCCCAGGTAAACTTCTGAAAATGATTTTTTGTAATAATTGTAAAACTGGATGTGGGACCCAATGTGGATGTAGAAAAGCTTCTTTATTCTGCACCATGGCTTGTGCAACCTGACAAGATTGTTTGAATAGCCAAGTATTTGTCCAGCATGAACAAGAATTGGAAGAAGAAATAATTCCGGATAATTAGCTAGTTTTATTTGCAATATTTGTTTACATTGATTGTTCTAATAATTTATAATAATTACGTTGAACATGAAGTACAATTTCGTTTTATTTAAAATAAATTCCCATCTTTCATTTCATTAAAACTTTTCCAATTTATAAAACTATAACTATATAAAAGTAATTGTAAAGTCAGCCATATTGGATCAGCCATTTTGATTTTTCATATCAAAATTGTTGTTATTGAATACCCTACCCAGTTAATTTTTAATAATTTCAAGTTAAAAATGTTAGTTATTTTCCCATTTTCACTGCTTTATTTACTTTTTTTTTAGAAAATTTGTCTGGATGACAGCAACATTATATCACCCATTTTGAATTTTTTATATCAAAATTATTGTTATAGAATGCAATTACTTAATTTGTATAATTTCAAGCAAAATTAAATGTCTGTCGTGTTTATATTTTTATATATAAATATATATTTTTATTTTTATTGCTTTTTTCACTTTTAAAGAAAATTTGTCTGAATGGCAGCCATTTTGAATTTCTCACATTAAAACGATTGTTTATGATTTCTCCAATTAATTTTTAATAATTTCAAGATAAAAATCTGTCTTTTCCCTTCTTTTCTGCTTTTTTTTTAATTTTCTAAAAACAATTTGACCAAATGGCGGCCATATTGGATTAGCTATTTTAAATTTTTGACTTTAAATTCGGATTCAGCACCCTCAAAAACATATTTGTATACATTTTGGTTAAACAATATAAACATTCGCTCAGATTTTTCAATTTGTTTAAAAAAAATACATTTTTGTGAAATAAATAATTAATAAGCAAATTCCAACCAATGTCTTTTAGAGAATTTTTTATTTGAGGCCATTTATAAGCTAAATCAAATACAAGCTATACCTACTTTTTCCCAATTATTCATGATTTTGTGCTATAATGACCCCTATAAACTAGGTAACCCTGATAGCAAGGCCAGTTTTGGGTTTAAAACACGAATTTAAAAAAAATGTATAAGGAACAGGAAGGTCTATGTCACTACTATTAAAAATATAAAGATACAAACATTGAGTGATCTCAACTAAGGCTTGCATCTAATTACAAATAAATTTTAATAAAAAACATGTAACGCTTGCAATACCATGAGGCGTATATTTGATTTTTGGGATTAATGTTGAAATTTGTTAATTGAAAAATATGTTTTATTGTAAATTAAAACATACTTTTGGATTTGAATTTTTTAAAGTAGGCTATTAAGATGTTTCAAAGTGAGCAAAATTGAAAGCAAACAACAAATAGTAAATTTCAACAATTTAATTGTGGTGGCAAAATTTAGTTGTTTACTATGATAACAATATTAAAACACATCGATATTGACTTTCAAGTAAGCAAGGTCAACATCAGAAGTTATTTTTAGCATGAGAAAAGTTATAGAATGTATTTCACAAGCTAAGCACATTGCAGACATTGATGACAAACATCAGGCCACTTTAGAGAAAAAGTGGAGGTGGGATTGGCAAAAGAGGCCAGTTCAAGCATAAACTCCAGCATGAACGGATGTATGAACCGATCGCGGCATTCGTCATTCTGTGATAAACAGTTTTACTCTGCGTAAAAATACAGTATTTAAAATATATTGTCGTAAGGTTTATTAACAATATTGTTTTAAAAAAAGTTGTCAGAAAAATTATATCCTTACAGGCTAGGCATGTGGTTTGGCGTCATTTAGACATTATCAATCATAAGTGTTTGTAATTTTATTCAAACAAGAATTTCTTTATGAGAATTTTTTTATGTTTTCATGTGTAAAAATTAATATTGATATGTATCATTAAATTACTAAAATTGGTCATCATGCAGAGCTAACTTTCATTTAATTACCACCTTTTATTTTCCAAGTACTTCCGTAGTGATCAAACCCAAAATTAAGTAATAAGATTAATTTGTAATGTTTTGTAATCAAAATAGCTTCTCGCAGTCTTTCTTGCCGGCCTACCAATCTCTGGACAAAATGTCAATCTGCAGTACAGAGGCTGGATGATCTGTGGACACGTCTGTGACTCTGACGTCATACAAAGATATTGTAGAATAAATGTTAGATGAGGATTTGAAGGCAGTGGTCAAACAACGTAGGCAGTTGTCTTGGGACTTGAGATTTTTAGATTTAGAGAAAATATGCCCATTTTCACTGTATAAAATTAAAAAATCCGTAACTTAAACAAAAAAAAAAACAAAAAAATCATAGAGATATGATTTTTGCACTAAATTGTTTTTGATTTAAACTATTTAAAGCTTAATTCAATAACATCAAAAACTAAAAACCGTAAATTGCCACATTGAGATCCCTTTCCGCCTCAGATATTAGAATATAATTTTTTATTTTTGGATTTTAACTATTTTTTTATTGAAGTTAACTTTATTTAATTAAGTTTTTGCAACAACTTAACGTTACAAACAACGGTCAGAAAACAATGGCATTGCACTTAACAGGCACACATAAAAGTTTTCAATGCTTTCAATTTCTTTTTGACATGTTTTTTAAGAAAGATTTAATTTTGCTTTTATATTTTTTTGCAAAGCATTAAATAATTCCGGAACCTAGAATAGGAAACAATTCTAAAACGTAATTAGCTTGTCTTTGGGTAAGATACAATCCCGCTCTATTCAAGTCTGAATATTAGGCGTGACATATCCAGCTTTCCTTTTATAGTTTCAGTTAGGATGTTATATACATATTATAATCTTCACAAAGATAAAATATTCAACTGCCTAAATAAGGGCAAGAATGCTCTAATTTTGATCTATATAACAATGAACAAATTATTTGTTTTTAGGTTCTAATTATAGGCTTATGCTGTTAAGGTATGTACCACCCCACACCAGCAGTCCATATCTTAGTTTAGAATTTGCAAGTGAATAATATATGACTTTTAACAATTTAATGTTACAAAAAGGTCTCAAGTAATACACTTTTCTCAATAGCAGACAAAGTTTCTTATTTAGTTCCATAAGAAGTTCTTTCCAGCATAATTTTATAATCTAACGCTGCAACCGGGTATTTTAAGAAATCAAAATAAAGAGCTGTTTGACATATCTCGTGTCAAAATTTTAAATTTATGCTGTCTTTATGATAAGTATGTTGATGAACACTTTTTCATAGTTAGGACTGTACGGTAATTCAAAACATTAATTGATATAATTTCAAAGATTGTTTGAAAGGAATACTTTACGAATTAAGAAATTACATATATAAATTAATAAGTTTTCATAAATCATGGTTTCAAAAAGAATAACCCTTGATTTAAATCATCTAAAACTAATATTTTACCTAAGTAAGAAAGAAAATTTAAGTAACTCTTCTCTATGTGTAAGAGAGAGACATAAATACCTTTAAAGTAACTAAATATTCCTTTGGTAATACGTGGTCCATAGAAACAAGTCCTTGGCCCAATTTTATATACAACCCTCCATTGTTTAAACATCCATGTAGGATCCTATCTGCAGCTCGTTGATGGACTTTGTTTATTTCATCTTCGTATTCATCACTTCCTTCGGTCATGTTTAGCAACGACCACCAATAGTCCATCGATATTATTGCACATATTGAAGATGATCTGAAACAGTGAACAATTTTCGTAGAAGAAGTAGCCTACATATAAAAGAAGTACCAGGCCTAATAATAAACTGGAGAACAGTACGGTCTAATTGTTCCATACCACCAGATGCCCCAGAAATTTTACCAAACAAAATATAATAGTGTTTACCTTATTTGATTCAATATTAGTCTAAAACAAGTAGCCTACTAACAACGATTATATGTTATTTATTTAACGCTGAAACACAAAATGTTTGGAACATCCATTCAATCAGAGGCTGGTAGTTTTCACCTAAGTACTCAAAGTCCGTTTAAAGGATTAAAAATAAGTTTTAACAACATAAAGATGGTGTACTGCCTGGAAACCATTTTCTTTCTTCTACTTAGCTTACAGATTAAGCATAATCTGTACAACTTTCCTTTCTGGCAAAGTACATTTTCTTGACCTGGACAATAACAAAGTTTTTCGGCTTAATGATACCTTAACCCAGTATAAGGTAAATTAAATCACATTAGGTCATTTCAAGAAATTTACTAAACATCTGTTAGCCTAATATAATATGACATGATAAATAAATATAGTATCGGACATGATTTGCATATTTTTTGTTTTCGAATATTTAAAAAATGTAATAACTTTTTTAGTTAATATTAATATTGATATCCTTGAAGGTACGTTCATTTACACGTTTAGCAATTCAGTAAAAAGTGCTTCCAGGGTCTTTGTATATTATGTTAAATCAAACAAAGTGATGACCCAGCCAGACCTGAGACCCCAAATTCAAATGAACTTTATTTAAACAAAGTAGGTAACATATATTCTAAACAAAACTATTTCTAAAATCAAACTTACTGGAAGAAAGTATACTCACATTTTTTAGGAATGGAGTAATACTTTAAGAAAGTTTTCTGAATTCTGCTATACTGTTAGTTCAGAAAAGGTTGATGATGTCTCAGATTTAGGCTAAATAAGTTATTCTTTTTGAAACTTGGCAATAAAGTTTCCCCCTGTATTTTAAATAAACAAATGGCGCAAGTTTGCTATTCGACCCTAGGCTAAGGTTCTAACCTATAGTATTTAGTTACAGTACCGGTATGTTTACCTGTATTCAACATTTAACAGTAGAATTTAAAACAAAGTCGTTGTCTGCATAAATATTAGGCTAGGGTCGAATAGTAAACTTATGCCAAACAAATTAAATCTTTTCTTTACTTTTTTCTTATTCACAAGTTTTAACTCGTATAAATTCTAAATACTATGAACAATTCACAAAAGAACTAAGAACATAGCCTACCTTACAAACCGTGTGAAGCCACTTAAAGTCACTTTACATAGCCTTCGCTGTTGATGATTCAAACTATAATAATACACTAAAGCACCTGTTGTTGCAGTAATTGATCCATATTTTAAGACACGCCACTTAGTTCTACTGGTTTGCAAACTATTATTTGTACCCGTATGAACACAACGAAAACAAACATTTGAAAATCTTCGTGTTAAATTCAAGGCTAATGACATTCTTGTAATACTGACCTGCAACATAAAATAATAGCCTATATTGAGAAAAAATACATAAATATTTGAACCCTCAATTGGTAATGTGGGGTGTAGAAAGACCCCACCACTACAAAAGTAGGGATATTTTTTTCTGGGGTTGGCAGAAATTCTGTCACTTTCAGTACCTTCCTTTGACCTTGGGAGCGTCCAGTACATAGTTGAGTCACTTAGCTCTGTGTGTTTGTTTGTTCAACATAACCTTCAAAAGTGCTTGGGGTGTCGCTAGACCCCCAAGTTACCATTTACATTACAGTTTTCCGTGAGCACAAATTTAGTAAACTGGCCAAGTATGGCATGAAAGTGTTTACTTTGATAGATGCTAGAACATGGTACGTTCTTAATTCTGAGGTCTATGTAGGAAAACAGAATGATGGGCCGTTCAAGGTATCAAATAGTACACTTGATGTAACGATGCTTTTGACTCTACCGATTCATGGTTCGGGTAGAAACCTAATCACAGACAATTGGTTCACCAGTTTTCCCTTAGCGGACAAGTTGTTGGCACAACGTGTAACACTGGTAGGAACTGTAAAAAAAACAAAAAGGAATAATTGCCTCAAGAGTTACTTGCAAATAAGAGGCCATTGAAGTCTTCGGTGTTCACATACCAGAAAGATAAAACCATAGTATCTTATAGTTATTATACAATTATATCTGCTAGGATCCATGAAATAAGTTTCAGTACAATTTTCTGCCAATCCTAACGTAACACTTTCACTTAAGTTTGTCGACGCGTTTCGGAGTTCTCGATAATGGAGGAACTCCGAACGCGTCGACAAACTTAAGTAAAAGTGTTACGTTAGGATTGGCAGAAAATTGTACTGAAACTTATTACATAGTATCTTATGTTCCCAAACAAAATTAAAATGTGCTATTATCGATTATGCACTTGGAAGACGACAAAATTGATGAGGGAACGTGTGATGAACAAAAACCTGAGATTATCACCTTTTACAATATAGGTGGAGTGGATGTAGTGGAAAAGTTGTGCACAACTTACTCTACAGCCAGGAAAACCAACCGCTGGCCTCTAACGCTGTTCTTTAGAATTTTAGATATTGCAGGGATAAACAGCCATGCAGTGCTTCAAGGAAACTTTCTTCAAAGTAATATGAACCGCAAAAAAATCCTGCAAGAATTGGGCTTAGCCTTAGATGTAGAACAAATACAAGCAAGAGCTATAATGAAATGCTTGCAGTAGCGAAAATTCTGTTTATTCACGTATCCACTTAAGTGAAAATGTGCCTCATCGCTACTGAAGAACGCTGCATTCGGATGGATCTGTGCAAACATTTGCTCACACAGATTTTGACGGTTGGCATAGTCTGCCGGGCGCAATTCTTGAACAATCATTATTTTGAAGGGTTGGAACTTCAAAGCGAACTGCAGAATTCTTCTCAAACTGCGGTCTGAAATCCCCAATGCAACAGCATGTTTTCGAGCAGAACGCATCGGTGATGGTTGAACTGCTGTTCTCACCCGCTGCACATTTTCTGGTGTTTTTATGGATCTGCGTCGGCCATGTGTATCTCTTCTTAGTGTGCTACCAGTTCCCTCCAACTGCCAAAACCAGGACCAATTCGTGTTTGCATTAGGAACGGCATTGTTGCGCGCAATATTGAAGCATCACCAAAAAGCTCGTTGTGTAGCGATCACAGATTTGTTGTTTTCATAATACGCACGTACGGCAAATCCACGATGGAATGGAACAAAGGCAGACTATGCACAACTGTCTACCCCCACCACAGCCCGAATGATTATCGATAGAAACTGCTTAGTCGGTTTTGCTGCACCCTGTATTTGCCATTATATATTTGTTAGTCTAAAAATAAACTAAAAATAAGACTTTTAGTATACCACTACTTTTACAAACTGATAATATACTGTGACTGGAGACAGTAAGTCAGTTTACGTTCAGGTGATTTTAGATGGCAACCAAGCCGTTATAGAAAAGGTAAAATAGTGGTATGTAAAAATTTGCAAACAATCTACCTTCTTATTTTAGTAATTTTATAGGTACAACCTATTTTTCCTCAAACATTTACATACCATTTGTAATAGGCCTAAAGGCTAAAATAGCCTATAACTGATTTGATGGTAAAAATGTAGTTTACCTTGTCAAACGATTTCTAAGGGAATTTGATATAACATGAAAGAACACATCTAACTGATTGTAGAAACAACAAAAATTTTCCCGGGAAATAATATTTGTAGGAGTTATGAAAGAAATAAAACTTGAAATTGTATAGGTTAAGTTTCGACTTTTCCGCGATATTTGACGTAATTATAACAAAATAAATCACTTCACATACACCAAACATGTAAGAATTAAATTAACTAAACAATATGAACCCCATAAGTATCCACGAAGCAAGAAAATGTGAAAATAATGTAACAAACATAATTACGTAAACAAATGCATCAAACAATAGAAAGTACCGTTTAACTGCGTATTTAAAATGGAAATTAATCAACGTTGCCAAATCGAACAATAGGTTATTGTACTAATTAAGGTGTGTATAAATCAAGGTAACTAGATAGTAAAGGTTGCTTCATTTGAGAAATAATATTTCGTCGTATTATCACTTTATATAATTAGAATAAAAAAAAAAAAAAAAACTAGAGGACTTACCTAAACTGTTTAGTTACAGTATTTTGCCGATAACAGTATGATTATAATATTTGTATAATTATAATATTTCGTCGTACTATCACTTTATATAATTAGAATAAAAAAAAAACTAGAGGACTTACCTAAACTGTTTAGTCACAGTATTTAGCCGATAACAGTATGATTATAATATTTGTATAATTATAATATTTCGTCGTATTGTCACTTTATATAATTAGAATAAAAAAAAAACTAGAGGACTTACCTAAACTGTTTAGTCACAGTATTTTGCCGATAACAGTATGATTATAATATTTGTATAATTATAATATTTCGTCGTATTATCACTTTATATAATTAGAATAAAAAAAAACTAGAGGACTTACCTAAACTGTTTAGTCACAGTATTTTGCCGATAACAGTATGATTATAATATTTATATAATTATAATATTTCGTCGTATTATCACACTATTTATAATTAGAATGAGTTGCCTAAACTGTTCGTTTCTACACAAAAAAGAACAAGAACAATCCGGCAACGCTGTCAGGACGGTAAGAAAAACATGTCGGCACTTTACAATGTAAATTTCCATAACGAACTTTTGATTTGAAAGTTTTTAATGTTGTAAATGTTGAATATGGTTAAATATTGGTTTCCCGGTATCAGTGAAGTGTATAAATACTATACTTATTAAGAAAAAAGTTCAGGTTTGTGTGTTTATAGTAGTTTCGTTTGACAAGGTAAAGTAAATAAATACCGATTTGATAAATGTTATGATATATGTTTATATTCAGATGTGTTGTATGGGTATCTGCTATTTCCTATAATCAGCTGTTTCTATTACGATAATGTTCAGGACATTTAAGTTTTGTTTATTCAAGTTTATATTTTTAAAATAAAAACAATATGTATTCTAATGTGTGTGTACTTTAAAAACTTGGTCACGACAATAAACATCTGACTTTTATGTAATTATGGCGCGAATTTACTATACAACCTTATGCCAACAGAAATGCACGAATAATAAAAAAAAAGAACAGTCTGAAGTTCTAACTTATATTCTTTAGTCACAGTATGTTTACCTGTATTCAACATTTAACATTAGAATGTAAAACAAGGTCGACATCTGCAAAAATATCAGCCGTGGGTCGTATAGTAAATTTACGCCGTAATTATAAATAACTAAACCATCTAGAGAAATAAGTTAAGTCCTTTAGAATCTTTACAGATTTTGGTGTAAATTTACTATAGGTAAGTTATGACCCGCCTCAGCTAATATTTTTGCAGACGATGACCTTGTTTTACTTTCTACTGTTAAATGTTGAATACCGGTACAACACATACTGTGACTAAAGACTATAAAATAGAACTTCAGGCAATTTTGTCTTTATTCTTGCATTTCTGTTGGCGTAGGGTTATATAGTAAATTCACACACAGATTTTCTATAGGCGCCTACTACAGACTACCCAGTAACGTGAAAACAAATGAAATTTCAAACAACTTAAATTTAATGATTCGATAACTTTAGTCTATTTAAGCTAAATTAATTAATTACATCTATAAATAAAACAACCAATCTAACCCAACCACTTCTACTGGTTCATTTCAATTTCCATAATATTATAATCAGCCTAAGCTTAATTTAAAATAATAGAGCTACTGTTTTAAACTCCAAAAAATAATTAAACATAGCCTATCTTTAGGAATATTTTGTTAAGTCCCAGTTTTCTTATTTCAGAGTTAGAATGAATTAAGGGCTAGGCCTACAAATACACTTTTAACAAAAGATAAAATAATGCCCTTGCAACTAACCTAAATACTGATTTTATGATAGTTTAATCACGAAAAACCTCTATATACTTACTTCAGAATATTGTTTTAAATATCAAAATACACCAACATCAACACAGTTAAGAATTGAATACCACCTAGGCCTGTAGTAGTGCTCAATACAACTTAGTTTGATCAAGAGAAAGTTTACACTGTACGCGTGAAAGTTTTTTTAAAATAACCTAGCTTCTTAGCCTATGCAATTGTTTTTATAATATTGCACCATAGTAACTCTAATAATGAAACTAATGTATCGTATTTGTTACATAATATTAAAACCTTGGATTGTAGTTCTAAATTATTACGACATTCGTTAGCTTTGGTGTATAAACAATAAAAAGAGATTTGCAAATTACACCTGAAGTCCTAAAATAGCCCATTTCATAATTAGTGTCAGTCAGTAACTCAGTAATCAGTATGACAACATAAAAGATAACATCACTGTGCGTAGGCCTACTTGATTGTGTTGTGTATTGTGTACTTTCTTTTGTTTTGTTGTTGTTCTTGATGCCTATATTATAGGCGGGCTTGGAGCAAGGTTGTTAGAGTACAAAGGTTGACGCATCCTCGCCTCGTCCAGCAGTCCACACCACAATTCATGCTAGCGGGCGGGTCGGCGGGTGTTTTGACCGTTTTGACGTCACTCAGTGACCTTGCACAGCCACCTGCTCCTTGTTCTCCGCCTGCCATTTTATTATTTCAGTAGAATTACTCGTACCATGAGGTTGTATTTTGGTTCAGTGAGCACTGTTATTCATATTACTTTAAATGAGCAATTCTTGTATCTATCTTTGTATTTGTCGCGGATCTCGAAAACGGCTCTAACAATTTTGATGGAAATTTACATACAGGGGTTATTTGACGTCAGGAATTACGCTAGGTCTTATGTCTTCTAAAACGTGCATAAAGTCTGAAAAATGCGCTGCAACGGAAAAAACCTGTTGCAATTCGGAATTTTGAGTTTTGTAAAAAAGGTTTCCAAAAAGGACTCCAAGGAATTTTCGAGTCTGCCGTGGGTAGCAACCGTATGTAGGCCACGAAATAGCAAGTAACGAAACACGACTTTTGACCTTCGACAAGAAAAAGACTGAAAATTAACTTAACCTAACCTGAATTACTGATTTCTGTGGGAATAACCGGGATCTAGGAATTTACGAATTCGGGATTTTATTTGTTTAATGCATTACGCAAAAAACGTGTGTATTGGTCATCTATTTCCTGAATCGTGAATCGTAAAATTAATTACGTAATAAGCTTTAGAAGTTAAGGGAAATTTTCAAATTAATTCAAATTTCAAAAAGAATGGTATTTTTGAAAATGGCAAGTAATTTCAAGAATGAAAGGTATATGACAAAAGTCATAATTTTTATAGTTAAAGATTTTAGAGAAAAGTGCAAAGTTTGCATAAAGTTAGAGTATTGAAAAAAGAGTTTTAAAATAAATCAAATGTAAACAATTTATTAAAGAAAATTTTATAAGAAAAAATAAATAAAATGTTAAATTTAATTAAATTGAAAGGGTGACAATTTTCGCACCTTAAAATAAAGTGTTAAAAATAAATTAAAGTTTTAAAGCTGATAAAGAGATTAAATAGAGTCATAGGTATTATATTGTATTGTAAAACACCACTATTTGGCATAAATTTCGGGAGTAAATTTAAAACAAAAACTTAAGAAAAACCGAAAGTTGCTAAGTCCCAGAAAAAACCACTACAAAAAAGAAAAACAAAGTGAAACTGCGGCCATGTACCAAATTCACAGGTCAGATGAAAGTGTCAAAAGGAAATTTGAAAAAGTAAAAGATGAAACACTTTTTTAAAGAACGTTACGCAAAAAACTACGATTAGCCTAAAAGAAGTACGAAAAATCGCACAACAACGTTTCGACTTCGAGGAGAAAGAAGACATCATGCTGATTAAGAATCTTCAAAGACAATCAAAATTGGAGCAGAACTCCGAAAGTTATTAGAAAATTAAAGAAGACAATAGACCACGGTAACGCAAAGTACAGATGAGATAACAGCAGGCCAACGTCAATAAAGTAGAAGGGATAGACCGAGCAAAGTTCTGGGGGAAGGTGAAAGAGTTAAAAAACGAGATTGCGAGGAACGTTGTGGATAAGAAAGGATGACAATTACATAACAATTCCTAGAGTAATTAATACTACAATACTACAAAACAGTACCAAAACACTTTGAAAAAAGTGAAGTTTTAAGAAAGTTGAAAAAACCACCAAAATCAACGGTGAAAGGGGTAGGAGAAGCCCTATAAAAGCCAATGACGCGTTGAACGCGGACTTCTTACGATTATCGAGGTGCAGTTTCCACGCATCTGGGCTTCATGATTTCTACAG
This sequence comes from Philaenus spumarius, assembly GCA_018207615.1. Classification (NCBI taxonomy): domain Eukaryota; kingdom Metazoa; phylum Arthropoda; class Insecta; order Hemiptera; family Aphrophoridae; genus Philaenus; species Philaenus spumarius. The sequence continues at coordinate 1,287,766 of JAGFPH010000054.1, read as the reverse complement.
AGTAATCTAGTTACACGATTACTGATTTTACTGGATTTTATCTGCGTAAAACTTAAAATTATTTACAAAGTATAAAAAAGCGGATCTTCAGGAGAGCATCAATGACATAGTAAATAGATGTCATCTAGACTTCAGAAGACGAACTGGCGATCACATTATACATGAATCTGGACTTCTGAAGGAATAGCGAGACGAACGACCCGATGGAAACCGGACTTCAACCAGGAATCGAACCTATACTAACCCGCATACGACTTCAAGATGACTGCAAGCAGACTAAGATCTCCAGGGAGGCTGTTCGTGGAAAGTATCTGGAATCTGAGACCGAAACAATAAACATAAGGTCTGTGAAAATAGTATGCTACGTTATTTTGTCCCCAAAAATTGCCTGAAGTTAAATTAAAAAATTCATTTCATATACTGTAATTAATTTCTTGAAAATTATTTTAAAATTAAATTCATAGAAATAAAGTAGAGTCATTAAAAAGTAAAATTAAATTAAAAATGAAATCAAATCATATTTTCAATAAGCAGAAAGGTAAACTAAATATAAATTATAAAGTTCTGCCTATTTGTATAATAAATGTGTTAAATCAAGTGTAAAAATTATTGTTTGAAGGGAAATATACCCAAAGAAAATTATTATCATTTTATTTGAAAGTTATATTTTATTTTTGCATTTTGGTAAATAAAATTTATTATTTATTTACAGAACAAAAATCACTTGAGTTTTAAATTACCTGTGTTAGTGATTATCCATTATTATGTCCTGTGTTTTATACAATTAGTAGAGAATATATGAAAAGGTTTTTGAAAGCACAAATAAGTTACTAAGGCGGTTTCAGTGTTCTCACGTCTCTGAGATTTATCAAAAAGTAAACAAAGAGTTGTTAATTATCTGAGCTAGTGATCTTTTAAATTCTGGAAGTTGTAACGAAATTTTATTAGAATAAAACAAATTTTATTCAGAGCTAAGTTGCATCACCTAGATGAATTAAAGAAAGTAGCCTCCGCCTTCCAGTAGGTGAATGTAATTTATTTTATAATAGAAAACTAGCGTTGGCCTAAAAGTCAAGAAAGAGTATTTGACAGGTGACGTGAGGTTGTACGTTGTAGCGCATAAAATTTAAAATCTGATCTTCTTTTCATACCACCTTTCAAGTCACTTAAGTAGAAGGCGAATAGGTACAGCTTCTTTTTATACCTCCTTCAATGTCACTAAATATTTGAATAGATGCATTATAGATACAATCCAGATGTTAAAAATATTGAACGATGCTCGTTCACCCAGGTACAAACGAGCCAAAGATTAGCGAGAGCCTTAGAGAGTTGTCAAACTGCGAGCGAAGCGAAGTAGCCATCTGAGGTGGGGTTGGGTCGCGAAGCGTCCAGGGGCAGAGCCCCCTAGTAAGTCTTAATTTATCTGAAGTTTTCTTACTGTATTCATTCCATACTCGAGAAGTGTAATCACAAATAAATGTAAAATGACAAAAAATAATACAAACTAAATATTCGCTGTCTATATTACAAACACAGATATGCACTGTCATCATCTTTATAAATGCATTATTGTTAATAACCAGTAAAAAATATAATAATTTAAAATTACATTAATATGCTAGGATTTAAACGAATATTGTAAACATAAAATAAATAAACGGTACCAGGAACTGGCACATACTTTCTCACAAACATATTTAAATTATTAAACAGATTCACTGTGACTTGTAGGGTGGGGTAGGAGAGGTGATTTTTTATTAAAGTAGGAGATTAACTAATAAATATTATTATTATTATCTAGAGAGAAAACTATTCGATTGATTTCGAACAAATTTGCACCAAACACGTCAATAAGGCCTGTATAGATGCACAAAAAAGGTTTTGAAAATTTTTAAAAAACAACCCAGTTTTCAGCCAAAAAGTCCCCAAAATCAGTTATTATTATTATTATTATTAGCTAAATGAGAATTTTTAGAAAGATAAAGTTTTTTGCATATGGTAGGCTACAAATAAGCCAAATTTTATCAAAATCGTTAGAGCAGTTTTTTTTATAAAAAAATAATAACAGATTTTTTGGGTTTTTTTTTGCCAAAAAGGGGGTTGTTTTTCAAAATTTTTCAAAACCGTTTTTTGTGCATCTATACTTGCCTATTTGACAAGTCTGGTGCAAATTTGTTTGAAATCGATCGAATAGTTTTCGCTCTAGCTTTGTACACATACATACATACATACATACATACATACAGACAGACATTTTGTAAAAACCACTTTTTTGGACTCAAGGGGTCCCAAAACGGATATTTCCACAAAAATCTCAACATCAATTGTTTTTGCGATCGCTATACCTACTTCCTCTATACTATAGTATAGTGAGAAAGTAAAACAAAACCAAATGTAAAAATACGTTTGCGATAAATGAAAGAGTGTTTTAAGGAAGTGATATTTTTTATTACTATGAAGTAACTTAATATATTAACTTGGAAAGTACATGTTATAGGGGAGAGTGGGGCTAAGTGAACCAACTTTTTTTTACAATTTATTTTACAAAAAACTAAACATATAAACTCAATTGTAAATATTTGTTCTTACAGAACAACTCATTAGCTAACTTTTCAATGCATTATGTAGTATCAGAGTATATTATTTGGGGTGTTACAATTGATCTTTGGTTCACTTTGCCCCATACTTGGGGTAAACTGAACCGACTATGGGGCAAAATGAACCTTTATTCAAAGTGAATATTATTAGCTATTACAGGTTGCCTTATGATAAAATAAATGCTTTGATAATTATCACAGACTTAAGTGATTTGAGGTACAAAAGATAAACACAATGGATTCAATAAAGTTTGTAGTTTATTTGTTTATTTTTCACAAACAATAGAATAATTGCACACTCAGTTTTATTTTACACCTTACATTTAAACTTAAGGTGATGAGCATTGAACAATATAATAATAATAATAATTTAACGCACACTTATTCTGTCAAAATCAACATTAAAACTAAAATATGATTTTTTGCGTTTTGTGACTTTATCATTGACAATTGGTACAGGTAACAAATATTTAATTAAGTCTAATGATACTGAAGCATAATCTTCAACATCAGGAAAAAAGAACTTCATGGAAAGCTTGGAACTTTTTCTAAGGTATTTGACTTCAAAGTCACCATCAGAATAACATTTAGTAATCTGACCAACATAATAAAAATTATCACCCTTTTTATAAGAAAAGTAGACAAGCACAAAGTCATTTTCTTTCACAATTTTCTGGTCGTCCATAGCAAAATTACTTAAGTCTTCCAGCATTTCACCATCTTTTTCAACGGAGTTTAAATTTTCTTCTTCTCTTTCATCAGTTAATTCAGAGTTCCTAAATAGTTTTTTAGAAACTTTCTTTTTAACTTTTTTTCTTGTTTTATTGATTTCAATAACCCTGCCTTCTTTACATCTTTTTATTTTTCTTTTCTTCAAAAACTAGTTTTTCCGGTGTATCCGTAGCAATCATGCTTCCCCCCTGTCTTTATGTGTTGCCTTTCCTTGGTTTGTTTTCTCTGCATCTTTTTGCTTTAGGGAAAGGTAAGATATTTTTTGGTGAAAACCCAGGTTGGAAAGAGAAGGAAGATGTTGAGGCATGGATTTGGATTTTGGAAGGTAGGTCTACTGGAGTTTGTGTTGGACCGACTTCTTTTGGTGGTTCAATAACAAACTGTTGCAGTTTTCCAATTTTTCTTGAGGCTGAATTTCAATTTCCATTTCTGCTTCTATCTGCTTTCCACTTTCTTGTTGAGAAGAATGGTTGATGCTATTCTCAGTAGTTTCGAGTCTGTTGCTGGACTCACAAGATGAAAAAGTGCAGGCTGGAAAAATGCTATCATTGAAAGGAAGATTCCAGTTTTTTCAAACCCACTTCTTATGTTTGATGCTGAAAATGTGCTGTCATGAGCTTGCCGAACACATTCAGCTACATCATAGATGGTCAATGGAGCACTATACAATGTCATCAAATAACTTAGAGCTTTGTTGTACGCTGTTTTGAATGGAGAATAGAGTGTGACATCCAAGGGTTGAATTCTGTGGGAAGAATGCGGAGGTAAGGATGGTGGATTGTCACACCATTTTCCTTTGCTAAATCCAACACTTCAATACTCAGGTGAGTTTCATGGTTATCATAAATAAGAAGGCTTGGATTTTGAGAAACTGGAGTATGATTGTTTTATGAAGTGGTCCATAACCTTAACAAAATTCTCTTGTGTCATCCATCTAGACTTCTCTGCAAGTCCAAGAGTGTTCGGGATAACATTCTTAACATCTTGGGATTAAAATTTATTCTAGCAAAATCATAGCTGGAGGAATCATAGCTATTATACATTTTAGCCCAGCAGCATTGACAATAAAACAACTGGTTACCAGCACACCCCTTTCTCCACTTACTGCCTGGCTCAAGTGTTTTATATTCTTATCTGCCAGTACTCTTGGGGACTGGCCGGGAACAGTAAGTTTACCAGTCTCATCTAAATTAAATACTCTAGCAGGGTTGTTCAATCTAGGATCTCTCTCAAATACACTCTTCAGGTTATTAAAAAAAAAAATTGAAACATTGAACTGGTTAAAAGAAATTGCTCTGCTAAGACTACAGTTTTCAGGTTTACAAAGACTCAAACTGGGATTCCTTTTCCGAAACCCCATAAGCCAATCCAACCCAGCTATTTGGTTTTCGTCCCATTTTTCTGGATATTTATAATTTTTTTGCCAGTTGATAAGAAAGTTTTCTACAAGCGGTTGTACCTATTCCAAAACACATTTCTGGGCATTTTTTAAAATATTCACACAGTTCTTCTTCTTGATGTTCTGTAAAAACCTGTCTATGTTGGTACTTAGGACAAAATGTAGTTTCTTCACCTCCTTTTATCTTAATTACATAACGTCTAAGACTTGGCTAGGGGACACCTGTTAGTTTGGCTACTTGTCGTATGGGAATGCCATCATCAATATGCAATTTCACAACATGTTTAATTAATTTGTGGCTGGTATTATTGAATTTTCCTTTTTTCTTATATATCCTCACCATTTTAGAGGTCTGGAAATAAAAAGAAAAATGTATTTTAGGTTATTATGCAAAAATGACCGCCTATATCGTGGTTCAGTTTGCCCCAAAATAAATGGTTCAGTTAACTCCATTCGAGGTTATGATGTTTGTACATTCAATAAAAATATAAAACATGACTTTATGTTTTTGTTTTCCTAACTAGAGAATGGGGGATTAAGCCTATTTTGTGATAAATATATTACAAAAGGTAACAAAAGCTATCAGGCGATCACTCACCTCACTGAAGTAAAAACAAAAATAATGCACAACACAATTTCAACAAAAACACTGGCTGCAAACGGTTCCGTCAACATGAATGAAGACCACATGGGAACAAAGTCTAGAACGGATGTTGATGAGGGGGAGGGTAGCTGTTGCCAACTTCCTGCAAGCTGGTAGTGCTAAATACCCTGATAAAAACAAAAATTCCCTGCCTGGTTCAGTTTGCCCCATGGTTCACTTAGCCCCACTCTCCCCTAAATAAATTTACTTAACATTCATGTACCATAAAACATTTTTAAAGTTACAAGGTATGTAAAGCTTTAGTTCATTTACAAAACACAAAACTAATTGTACACAGCAGAATTTTCTTCTTGCTGTCTGTTAAAAAGGAGCTAAATATAATAATGCTTAACAAAAGTAGTTTACTAAAACAACAGTAAGAATGTAACAGATTTCTCAGTACATTCTGGCAAAAGTAAACAAATTCAGTAGACTATTGTTTGTGTTTCAGCGTAAACATTTAATTTAAGCACAGTTTTTATATTTTCTTATGGGCTACTTAGGTATTAAAAAAAAGAAGAATATTCAATTTTCCTCATCTTCCACGCATAGGCAACAAACTATGAAAATAAAAAATCGTTTGTGATAAGTGAATATTGTTTGCATTACTATTATGTACACATGCATGATAGTTGGTCTTTCTACAACAAAAAAACAAATCAGTAGTTGAATGTTTATACATTTTGTATTTACTGCAGTTATACGAGTAAAGATATAAATTAATAAAGGAAATAGAGACATGATAATAAAACAAACATGTTACATTGTACAAGGCTATTACAACAACAAACATGTATAACAACAAACATTATACAATGTGTACTGTGTGAGCAGATGCAGAACAGTGCGATACATCGGAACGGCCGGTCACTGCACGTAGCTTGCTTGAATCACGAAAACGGTCTAATGCGTCAACCTTGTACTCTAACAACCTTGGGCTTGGAGATCCATGTAGCCCTTATAAAAACTCACTGTACTTTTTTCTATTTTAAACACTTTTATATCACAAATCACTGATTGTTCTTTTTTAAATTTTATTTTTTTTTAGTAGGAAGGTGTCACTACTGTTTGTTATAATTCCTATGTGTTCATAATATGTTTTGTAAGCCTTATTACTTACAGAAAGTAGGATTTATATTTGATTTTTTGAGAACTATGGATTAGGGAATATTGGTATGTGATATGGGATTTTCTTCTCACCAGAGGTCCTTCTGGCATTCCTAAACGAAAAGGGATGGACCATGGATATAAGCACCTTGAGCCAGGTGCTTATACAGTAGCCTACATGTTTGCTGTATCTTGTTCAAACTTAATCTTTTTAGTACTTATGTATTATTTAAATTGAAAATTTTGCTCCTATTATCATATCAATTATTTCTAGAATTGAATTAGGATTATTTTGTTTGAGTAGGTAAAAGGTTGTTTATTATATCTATTAGGAGAAAAGGGGCTTCCAATTTTCTTCTCTTAATTTATTATATAAATTGTTCCTAAACGTTTCATAATTAGGGCAGTTGAAAATTATGTGTTGTATCGTTTCCTGTTCATTTTTTGTACATTTTAGACAGTTGGGTGTAAAATATTTTTTCATCTATATATATAAAAGCCAAATACTACTCACTCACTCACTGACTCATCACGAAATCTCAAAAACTACTGAACGGATTGGAATGAAATTTGGTATGTAGCTTCCTCTAGGGCCATAGGTGCTCACTAAGAAAGGGTTAAAAAAATTCGAAATCTGTGGGGGTTTTAGGGGTCAAAGTTACTAAATCACGATTTCTCCAACACTACCAAACGGATTGGAATGAAATTTGGTATGTAGCTTCATCTAGAGACGTAGGTGCTGGCTAAGAAAGGGTTTTAAAAAA
>JAGFPH010000054.1:1235871-1270790 GCA_018207615.1 Philaenus spumarius | reverse complement strand
AATCACAGTTCAATCAAGTCGCAACAATAAAGGGAACGCTTTCTAATATATTGTGCCGATGTGACACGCTGAGCATTAACAAAAAACGAACAATGGTAAAACCCAATACAGATATAGAATCAAGTACAAGAGTGAAAGTCGAAGATGCTTGTTTTACCTTTCCGGTAGAAACTACTCAGGAATAAGTTTTCAGCAGAAAGTTGATAGTAATCCTTAAAAAATCTACAAAAATCATTAGTGATGGTTTGTTAAAAGGGGGGAGAAAGGAGAGATTGATTGATTAAAACCTTTATTTATGGCGAAGTTGGAACCATCTGGTGCTCTCTTCCCCTTAACCCATCCTAAATAAAAATGTGTACATGCATTGTGATTACAAAAATAATATACCCTAAAACGTAAGCCAAAATAACAGAAGAAAATGTAATTATATATAAAATATTACTCATAGAAAAAAGAAAGAAAAAATACATTACCAAATGTAATTTAAAAATTAAAATCTCAAATTAACATAAATAAAATGACACGCTTAAAAAAAACCCATTTATTTCGAATTAAACATTTTACTCAACGAGAGAAAGAAAGAGAGGTCCTCTCTTCCACTTAACCCTTACACAATCTACAGTACGATCGGCTCGGCTAGCGCTCGGTGGGCTAGCGGTGTAGCTGGGAGGGATTGTAAAGGCAGTTCCACAAACTTCGAATAAACAAAAATGATAGAATAATTATTCGAATAAAATTATTGAAATAAAAACTACTTGAATGAGTCATAGACTACTTGTCTCTTGTTCGAGTATTCGAATAATAATACTGTGGTGTTGTTAAGGCCTACTTCCTAAACGCACACATTATACCGCTGTACCGAGCAAACCGTAAGTCAAACGAAACAATGTTTCAAATAAAATATTTAATTTGGACCTTTATCTAAAACTTTCTCGCGAACACTTTGTCTCTGACCAACAAATAAAAAACTTTCCAGCGGTGTGAAAATTTCATGTCATTATTAAAGTACATTGTTGTAATATTGATTTTTGAAATATGAAATAGGTTTTGTAATTGATTTTTTTTTACATCATACGAATCGTATGGTTCTTATCTGCGTATCCGTGAAAGTTTCATAATTTTACACCGCTGCTAAGTGAATTAAATGACAGTGTTATTGAAGCTCAGTTTTCGTGGAGAAAATTAGAGTAGCGATTTCTAATGTTATCATTCAGGTTAGTACAATCGTGGCCGAGGGCACGGTTAAAAAAATCGTACTGTACATTTCTAACCAATTATACACTAAACTCATGTAAAAAAAATAAAAATAAAATAAAATGTCAAAAAAACATAATAAAACAAATAAAAAAGTGCATAAAACACAAAAATTCTAAAAAAGATAAAAATAGAAAATTAAAAATTCATAGATTAAAATTCCATAAAAAATATAATTATTTAGAATTTAAATAACATTAAGAAATGTTACGAATTTAAACATATTTATTGAAATAAAAGAATAAACACCATTAACGCGTACATTCATACAATTTAAATAAACAACTTAATTTTATTACACAACCCCGAGAAAAATAGGCTACAAGTCCATGTCCATACAGCTGTTATTATTTGAAATGAAGCTTTAACGACTATACAAATTGAGCACAGCTATTAATAGTTTTGAGGGCGCCTACAGTTGGGAGCACGAAATAAGGCGGGTTGAATTTGTGCACTATTGCCAAATATGGGACTTGCAAAGCGAGGAGCGATCGAGAATCGCTAGCTCTGCGGTACGATCAGGCAACACTGGATGCTGGTAGTATCGAGTCCACAAGTGAAATAAAAGATTTGCTACTATACATTACAGTTTTATGTTTGGGGATGATTAGCATTGACGACACCTTTCTTGTAATTTTTGTACTTATATCTGAGGCAAAAGCAAACCTATTTGGCAAGAAAGTCGGCACTCTTGTTTGAAGGACAGTATGCGATGTAGTTAAAACATGAAAAGACCGAAATTCGTCAAGTTTTAAAAAATAGAATTGTTTATAAAAACGCTAAACTGATTATTGCGTGATAAATAAAAATGAAATACGGAATAATAATTTTGAGCGAGTTGGAGTTTATTAGCCAATTCCAGACTTGTCGCTGACTACAGTGTCACAGTAGGCAACGTAAGGCAAAATTAATGATTTGACGAAAAGCACTCTAATATGAAATGGCAAAATCTTTCTTTTTAAAGAAGGATCCTCTCCAAATTCTTTATTACATGTCTCAGTTACATATTCTGTTCTTTTTTAATCTGTTGTCATTGATTATCAGTACCAAATTTCTAATGCTGTTGCTATATTCATGATACTTAACCAATAAAGAAATATTTTTGCAGTCATACGTCGTATGCTCAACTGCATTGTCGATTTCATTGACTTAGAATGTAGATATAATAGCAGATAATCAGAGTACAGATGAAGCATACAGTATTTTAGTGTAGTACTAATATCGTCAATATATATACTGAACTAGAGGGGAGCTCCTGCTCGCTTCGCTCACTAATTCCCGCAGCGAAACAAATGCAAACAGATTGTTGTTATTTTCACGGAAATGGCAATTGATAAGGACAGAAGCACTTGGATCGGGGTAGGGTAGATCTTGGTGCATGCGCATTTGGGCCAAAGTTTTTCAGTGAATGACTGGATTTGTTTTACATTGAAGAGAAATAATAAAGGTCCTAAAATGGATTCCTGTGAAACACCACGAGTCACAACCTTATTTTAGGTTAGAACAACATTTTCATTGTTGGCAACTAATAGCGCTTAAATAACGAGTACTGAATATATTCTGTACTTTCGAGAACATTTCAGAGATAAAAAGGCTGACAATGTTTGAACGCACATCTACACTTTTAAAAGGTAATTTGTTTCATTTTGTTGATGTTACCTGTTCTATATTATGTGAGAGAAGGTAATGCAAACTAAAGGATGGATTCTATTATGTAAATTGAACTAACAAAAGTATAATTTATTGTAAATAGTACATATTTGTTTAACAACGGGTTACTTGTGTATTGCAAATATTTGACCAAGTTTGCTAATATAATAGTGCCTGCAGTATCATCGAATTACCACAACACGGAACTGTATTGCGTTATGCATAACATCAGGCGCACTGTAAGAGTATACTGTTGAGCCCATGTGCTAGTTCATTCGCTGATCTCCAATGTCACGTAAATTGAACCGTGTTTTGAACAAGTGGATGAAATTTACACACTATTAATAATTTTACATAATTTTGGTTACTAATTTAGATATTGTTGTTTCAGAGTTGTTAAAAGAACTTAATATTAATGCGTTTATTCAGTTAGTATATTTCACAAAGTGAGTTAAATTTCTTAATGTAAATCATAATTATTATGAATTAAAAATGTTATATTTATTCAAATTTAGATAATTAAGTGAATACGGTTAAGTCATGTAATTAATATACAGGGTGATTCTGTAATACGTGAAGATAATAATGGGGAGGACATATGGGTCAAAATAAAGGAAAAATTACTTACGAACATATGTCTGGAAACGATTTTTTACCAGCTATCCTTCATTTGGTTTGTACTAAATATTGTTTGCATCTAGAACAACTAAACCGATTGAGTTGAAATTTTGCACGTTACTCTTAAATGTAAAGACCTTGTTTGATAAAAATAATCAACTTGTTCCAACTATCTGTTTTGAAATTACGATCATTTAAATAAAATTATGAAAATAATTCAAAAGCCATAAATATTTATAAAAAATGTCAATTTATTAGAGAGTGGTATGGGGTTTGGTGGCAACATAATACCACGAGTACGATGAAAACTAATTTTTGGGCACAAGACTTTGGCCACAAAAAATGCATCGAACATATTTTGGAAGTTGTGATTGTTGGAGCTTGAAATACCCTTGCTTTACTACGGAACGATATTTAGTTTTCCAGACTAAAATATTAGTTAAAATGTTTTTAGAATATCACTATCCACCCAGTGACCTTGAATACTATGGATTTGACAATAATAACAGTCGTTTTGATTGTTTTTACAATTCCCATCTTCTTCTCACCCCACCCTAGGATTGCTATGAGCGTTTTACCCCCAAAATATTTTTTTCCCATTTAGTTGGACATAGTGTACTAAGCTTGGTTGAAATAGGCCCATGCGTTCCTGCTATGTTGGAATAATATACTGATCCATACATACATCCTTTTTTATTTATATTAGTAAGTAAATCTAGACTTATTTGCTAAGTTGGTTGCTATGTTAATGAATGTAAGTATATTCAAGAAACGTACGTTGGTCAATACTAAAATTGTCAGCTTTTAGTCCGAATCAGCTGTGTATCTATAAGATGTAACAACAGATGTTTGAATTATAATACAGTAAGTCTTTGTCGATGATTTTTGTTTGCTTTTATTTTGCTAACTTAACCTAAAAAAGCTGTTTGATGTGAAGAATAATAAACTGATTCTAAATTTGCTAAGTTGGTTGATATTGTAACGAATGTAAATGCATTACAAAAAAACATTTGTTGCCGTTGTTTTGATCCGAAACATCTGTTTTATCTGTTATAAGACTGGGACGGAACCCCAAATTTTCACTATTTTTATGATTTAAAATAAAAAAATTCCAAAATCCTTTCTTAGTGTGCGTCTATGACCCCGTAAGAATATTCCTTCAAATTTTCGTAATTTTATCTTTAGTAGTTTTTGCTCTACGTTGTTTCTATGTCAGTCAGTCAGTCAGGACAAAGCCTCCTATATACGCAGATATAGATTAGAACGGTTTATAATAATTATTATGCCATCTTTAAATGTGGTACATTTATTTTGGTTGCAGAGAAAATCATCTGTTGTAGCAGGAGGGCAAACGAGTGATCCTAAAAGTACGGAACCCTTACATTACAGTTAATTTAAAAACATGTAACGCTTTTAAAAATGTTTTATTTGTAATGGAGAGATATTGTATTTCTTAGGATAAATATCAGTCAGTAAATAGAAGTTATGTTTGTAAATAATTTCAAATTGTTCAATGTTAGTCTTGGAAAAATAATTTGAAACTGTTAAAGGCAGATTATGGGTTTCTTTCACATAGGTCTAGAATTCTTGTTCCTATAATTTTAGTCACTTGATAAGGAGAGTTCATCAAAATTTCCGAAACATCTTGTATTGCTTTTATCACATAATGGATGAAAATGTCCGAATAATCACTAATAAAAAAAATGTAATAGCGTAGAATGTTAAAATTTGTCTAATTTTTTTAATGAGCCATAAATTAATATTTTGAGACGAAATATACACAAAATAATCTAAAAAATTAGTTCCTTAAGTTTCAAAATAGATTTGTATCAAGCTTTTCTGTAATATTTTATATTGAATACTTTTCAACGCATAAGTCGGAGGAGAAAATAAACTACGAGAAATAATAGTTTCATTGAAATCTGTTCTAAACGATATTTAGAAAACCCAAGAGTGTAATGGGTAGAAAGCTGGTGTGCGATTTATTTAATTGAAGAAATGCGTAACAGGAGATGTGGAGGTTTTCGTCATTACATATGACTTTCACAAGCCATGAAGGAACTAGAAGAAAGTGGTCTGGCGAGAGGCCTTGACTCCACAAAATACTTGAATTTAATTCACCTTTGATTGGTGTGTCTCAACATCGGCTACCTCTTCATTTACATCTTGAACGTTTCTTTTATTTCCAAACGTGTCGGAAGCTGAATGTATGATGCGTACACTTCATAGCTGATGTAGGAGAGTGTGAAGTGAAATGTTGTAATTCCCTGACAATCAAGTCAAACTTGGTCACAGATCAAATCTATTCTAATATTATAAAGAGGTAAAGTTTGTTTTTTGTTTGTTTGTAGGGGGTAATCTCTGAAACTACTGAACCGATTGAAAAAATAGTTTTACTAAGAAAAAAGCTACACTATCTCTGAGTAACAGGCTATAATTTATTTCTATAAAAACATTTTGTTACTTCAATATTTGTAGATTTAGTCGGAAAAAATTCATAAGTTAGGCCTAGACTGATAAATCAACACATGTATTAACATTTATTACCATAGCAACCAAATTAATAAAATTACAGTTAATAGCTGTTTGCTTTAATATTTCCATTTACAATAATTTCAAACTTTAAATTTCTAACTTTTAGGTTAGTTTTTTATTAAAGTGTAGACCTGAGCCTTATTGGTTCCATTAACCTTTATTATAACTGCTGTTATAAAATGAACGAACTAATTTGATTTGAACATTTAACATTATTTACCGTCTTAACTTTGGGGTTATTATTAATCCTACACCTTTATTATAAAGAAATCATAACACGATTATGTGTATACAGTAGAAGGTTTCAACGGGGTTGGCGTGCGGAGCACGCAGGGGTTTCCTCTAGTAGATGTATAAATTAGCAGCAAATGTTGTGGTGAGAACTTCAAGATCTTAGAGAGACGGTTAGAACACGGTTTCCTTGTAGATACGTTTTGCTGGAACGTTCTGGGTGAAATAGGACAAATAACGTAGAAACTTAATAAAAAACAGATTGTAAATGCATTTTAAACTAAAGAAATAACACTGAACAAATTTAACTTTTTATGTAAGTAAACGTGTTGTGAATAAAACAATAATAAATGCTTAAGATATTTCTATAAATAATATTGAGCTTAACTTGTAAGAAAATATAATTGATAGAATAAAACGTTAACACATAATCTAACAACTAATACGTCAGATCATACTAGTTTCAACGACTAAGTCGCCATCTTCAGTGATGCACGAGCTACAAAATAACTCATTTGTAACTCATAAGTTGTAATTTGAATATTGTAACTAGTGCGACACTGAAGGTGGAGACTTTGTCGTTGAAACTGGTTTGAATTAATAAACGTATTAGTTGTGATTATTCTGAGTTCATGTTTTGTTTTATTCTATTTGGACTTTTCGAAAACCTATTCGACCTAATGCATGAGTGTGGCGTTTGAGTCACGTCATTTAAAAATAAAATATCACCCATAGTTGTATACAGGTTTTTCAACGAAATGAGTACTTCTATGGGATTCATTTCCAAAAATTCCCTTTCAGTAAATATTATGAGTTGTGTTTAATTTTACAAAAAAAACAAAAAAAAAACTCTTTAAACATTACAAATAATGGACTGAAATGTTTAAACAATGTTAAAAGCGACGCAGGATCTGATCGCTCTTCAACGTATCATGACGTACACCGTACGCCAATGTATTTCTATTCTAACTGTGCTATGACGAACACTATGCGTCCATTGGTAGTTTTATTCAAATGTCGTAGTAAAAATATATCCGAAGAACAGACAACTAGTCACATACTGTCATCATAAAAGCGGGCTAACAACTGCTTGCTTTACTTTTCCGTCCTCTTACCGCTAACGCCTTGGTATGTATGGTCTTTTTAAGAGTTAACAGTTTTTTTTACAGTTTCGGAAAAAAAGGTATTCAAGCCTTAATTTGATTTATTTTATAATTTATTAAGAACAGGTGAAACATAGTTTCAAACTATATAATTTGTACCGGATGTTTCCAAAAAAGTATCCCAAAAAACTTCAGGGAATGGATCTTTGGGTAAAAATAAGTAAAATCGTTTCTATAAGCACATGTTCTAAAATTATTTCTATATAAGCAACATTTTGTGTTCAGTCAAAATAATTACTTTTATTTTCATTTTTTGTAGGTTGAAGGATAACCGAGATATTTACGAAAAACTTAAACAAATTATGATTCCAGGCTGATCTTGTGTGTTTTAGACAAAACCAAGAAGACAATTTTCGGTTTCTTGTCCACATTCTTTGCATCACTAAGAACGTGCAAAATTCCAATCCAAGAATTTTAGGTCATAATTTATAGCAAGGAATTTACTTATTTTGACCTAAATAAAGAACTATATTCTGAAGAGTTGAAAAGGTGTTTGGAAACGCCTTTTTGAGGTTTAAGGTTTTTTGAGTGCCTCACACAGCACGGTATAGCCGGGAGTACATAATACAAAATTTTATAAAAGGCAATTATTTTAATGAATTTAAGAATTTTCACTGCCCTATTAGGCTATTCTTAGAAAACAGTTCAGCATATCCCCCATAGTTGTATAATATGCATTTGCAGTTATTTGATTTCGATATAAACTAGATTATGATAGAAAATGTAATTCGAGCATTAAGGGTCTGCTGTAGTGGCGGCCATCTGGGATTTTTATCCCATAAGAGCATTGTTAAATTTCAAACCATTTATTTCGTTTATTTTTTATCATAAAATTGTTTGCAAGGTCTCATTTTAAGCACAATTACAATACGCATCCGTTTTGCATTTTAGATATTTTTAAAATGCTTTTCTTTTGTTATGTAATTGACATTTTGTAAGTACAAAGTTTGAATTTTTTCCCTTACACAATAAAAATTAATAACGAAAAGTCATAACGGATCAGAAATTGTATAAAGAGTATTCAGTTTTTTTTCAGCACTCAATTACAAAAGATGGATTTATAAAATGGTTTGAGATGAGGCAATGTCAAAGCGCTCAGCTGCAAGAAATTGCACTGTTTAGATACGGTTATAGAGAGAAGCGCTTGCGTTTCCGGTTGCTTTCTCGTTTACTGGAGCAGACCCTTAATGTAGAAAATCTAAGGAAGGATAAATAGTAAACAAATCGATAACTTTGATTAAAGTTCAATAAATAATCACGTATGCAAACAGATTGTGCTTTTCCTCACTTTCTATTAGTATAAGTAAATAAAAGCCAATTACTTGTTATTGTTCAGGCTGTGGAATAGGGGACTTTAATTAAACAACTGTGTATTTAATACCTGGAACACTGGCAGTGTAATTAGTAGAAAACATAGACTTCCCATGCATTTCCTTCACTGGGAGTCGGAATCCTTTCAAAAGTCTTTGTTTACGGAAGGAATCAATTTAAAAAATGTTTGAAAAGTAACTCGACAAGTACAAGAATTAATCTATGGCGACCAAAGTTTTTAAACAAGAAGAAGAGTTAAAAGAAAATAACTCGTCTTTCAAGCGATTGTTTTGGTAAATAACATTTACAGATAGATTGTAACCTTGTTATTAATATTTACATTTGAATAATGTGCACACAAATTCTTGGTTAGTTTTAGAATTTCAGAATAGTTATAAGTAATATATAAGTTGCTTTTACTCCGAATTTTCTTTTACGTCTTTTAATCAGAGGATCCAAATTGAAACCATTTCCAACTATTGTAATACAAACAATTCACAAATCATTATATTTTTACCAACTGCTCAATTTATGAAAAAATAAAATAGATATTCAAATTAAGGAAAGTAATATTCTTAAGAGTTATTGAAATGAGCTAGTTGCCAATGATAACTGTATTTAGCTGTTTGATAATTTTTTGAGAGATTCGTACTGTTTTGCTCAAAATTGCATCTTTAAAAGCTACGTAATACTACATTTTATAATACACAAGCTTTTAAAAAGGTTATCATTCAGAAGTAAGAGTTTTGCACTAATTTATCAATTTATTTAGCTGTTTCATAATTTTTTGGGAAATTCGTATTTTTTTCCTTTATAAGTTCTAACTTCTACCGCTTCATAATACTATAGTACACTCGTCTTGCAAAAATAACACTTTGCAATTGTTTATCAATTTAGTTTCACCTAGCACTCAATTTTGAAAGGGTATAACAATTAATTAAAGTAATATCCACAACCTTAAAAGTTGTTAAAATGAGACAGTTGACAGTGATAAATATTTAGCTGTTTCATAACTTTTTGAGAGATGCAAACATTCTTGTTTCACTATAAATTTCAATTTCAAAAGCTCCATAATACTACCATACACAACCTTTTTAAATTGTCAACATGCAGAAGTAAATATGCACTGATTATAAAGTTAATTTTCTATAACAAATATCAAAGAATATGAAAAATTAGAGCATTTACCATAAAATAAAATAGAAATATTATTCGTTGTAAATATGTCGGATTGTGCTAGATTTTACAATTTGAAAATGGGAAAACATGTCTGAAACGGCGGCTAGTACATATTGATAGTGTTATTATTTCTTAAACTATAGGACATTCTATAATGTTTGCCAATATTTTGCAAAAACAATAGTAAAACACGATTTTTACTAGTACAATAATTTTGATTTCTCGATTTGTACACTTTTTGTATAAATGTAGAATGTGAAATGTTTTAGAGATTTAATAAGCTAAAAATGTATAGACAAGTAGTTCATGAAACTGTGTATTTTGTTTTAACTTTTGATTAGTAAGTGATTGGAACGAAAAAAGTGTTTTTTGTAAATATAAAATTTCAATGATAAATTTCTTTTCGATTACATTTTTTGTGTTTGTATTCAAAGTGATTTGAAGTCAATATATTATTCTATATGATTGCAAAGTGTGTAATTTAAATGATTAAATTATTTTAAAAAGTGAACCATTATTGAAATGTATAAAATATTCTTTTTGAAATAATTATTTTATTATTTTACTTCCTTAACATAATTTATCTATAACGAAATAAAAAATGTATCTTTTGTTTATTATGTAATGTTTTATGTTTTTTTGTTAGTTAGTATTATTGTTTATTTATCTACGCATAATAAATTGTGTAGCCAATTTCAGTTATGTGTGTATGTATCTTCTACTTGTTGGTTTCAACGTTACATTTCCACCTTGCAAGTATTTCCGAAACAATAAGTCTGTTTCTACAGTTTTCCCCTGTAAACACAGCTTATTAGCAAAACTAAAAGTGTTTGTGCGCGTGCGCGAGTGTACACAATACGAAGTAAACCGTAAAACATCCACAACATTCTAAACAGTCCGTACAAATTGCGTATCCACAAGTACAACTAAACTAATAAAATCACAACACTGACCACAAGGCTTCTTCTTGGTTGCATGGTGAACTCCGTGGAACTCACTGGAACACTGTGGAGTTCACGGGTTGTTGCTCAGTTTATATAGTTGACAGGGAAGGGACGGCAGCAATCTACTTTCATAGGCTATCTGCGTTGCCTTAAACAGTACCAGGCTACTCGTCTGCAAGTCGCCACTTTCACACACCACAACGGAGCGGCGTCGCCCCAATACACGCTATTTGCCAACTCGAGCCCGTCTTATCAAACGTACGGAAGAGAACTTTTTGTAAAAAATAAAGATTTTAATTATTTTTAAGTTTTAGAAAATTAATATTTTATTTAAACGAGTTCGCTAAAACTTTTCTTCATCTTCTACGGGAACAAAATTAATGAACTTTGGCTTCAACTGTTGGTATTTATGCCGAAATCCTTTAAAAACGGCTGCCACTTTGTTCCCAGCTATTAGTTTTAACCTATATCCTAAAAATCCAATCGAATAAAATATTCGTAAAGCAAACTCTGTTTTCTGAAATGAGATCGATTTCATTTTACCTTAACCTAAAATTTATCAATTATTTTAATTCAAGCCATGAACCTTTCAGAATGTAGGCAATGTTAACAATGAATTAGTTTAGGCCTATATGATTATATGAATCTCAAATGTAATCAATGTTCTAATTTTCCAAAAAAGCTAAATAGACAAACCACCAATACCTTTGCAAATTATAATATTTTTTTAACACGTTAAAAATTTGTTATTTTGCATAAGATCAACATTGGGTTAGTTATTTTGAAAGATAGACTTCCAAGGCGACAATCATTATTCCTATGTTCTTGTACTTCAGAGATCGACGAAGGTTAATTAGCTAGAAGAACCATCACATGTTTTATTGATAAATTACTTCAGCAGATTTTATTAAAAAGCAAAAAGATATTTTTTTTGCATATTAACCAAACAGCTGGGTTTCATCATTTAAGTATTAGCAAAAATGTTTAAAATGTACAAATAAATAAAAAAAAGTGTATAATTAAAAGATTAGAACAATGCTGTTAATTTAAAGTTAATCAGGACCTATACAAACTTATGCACTAAATACCAAAATAATAATAATATATTTGACATTAATTCTAATTTAGCAATTTTGTTTGTATTAGGCCCATATAGTTCATTTTAGGCTAGATAGAATAACGCTAATCTTGTCTAAATACGGGGCGTGGAACACTGTTAGACATATTATTATTATTATTAGAAATTGAAGATAGCGACATTGTCGTTGAAATGAGTTGGGTAATTAAACTTAGTAGTTGTGAGATTCTGTGTTAAAGTTTTATTATATAAAGTAAATTTTGTGACAGTTACTCTCTTTATATAAATATAACATTAAAGAGATAAGTAATATTAATCATGGATGGATTCACATTGACAATGAACGTGCTATATGGCTTGCACACAAAGAATATGCTAAAGTCAGGGTTTAGATAGTTAAAGGAAGGGGGGCTAGTTTGGGTTGCGGAATAAATTAGTCTGTCAAAAACCTTGAGCTAAGGCGGACTCTAGGTACGTTGGTGGAGGGAGTGTTCCTTGCCTTTACTTTTGACCACAAGCACTTGCCAGCAGAGATATTGTCCGTCTATAAACGAGTAAAGTGATCAATCGTTTCTCCTGCATTATTCTGACAACATAGGAGAGCAGGCTCGCGGACATCGAGTCTGTGTCAGACGGTTAAGAACATTGGTTACTTAGTTTCCGGGGGGGGGGGGGGGGGGGGGGGGGCGGGGGGGAGGGTTTGTTTTTTAGAAAAGATGCGGATTCTTAGTATGCCTCAGACGGGGACATTTTGACATGGGTATGACAGGGGATGGCGATAAAATTGAGCTCCACAATGGTTAGTGAAAAGACCAATACTTTGAACATACTTTAATGCTATAGGCCTAGGCCTACTTATATAATAATAATTTCTAAAGATGCTACTTAAGAGTTTGTTAGATTCTTTTACTAAAGTCTTTTATAAAGCTCTTTAAAATAGCTCTTATTACTACTTCATATTGCATGTTTTGTTATTGTTTTATATATTTCATATAATAACTAGTGCCATATTTATTACATATATATATATATATATATATATATATATATGTTTACAAACTGGAAACGTACGTTGACTAGAGGCTTTAATTAAATACTTCAGGCTGTTATTTCTTTTAGGACTGGCAATTCTGTTTTACAAAACAACCTAATATTGGTATTAGTTTTAAAACAAATTGACAATTTACCTTAAGGATTTATTAAACGACTTAAATTGTACAACTTTTAACGAGTTAAATGAAGCAGTCAGACAGCCAGGTGCAAACGTAAAGGGGCACAAAGAGTCCAGCAGTCAATCGGAAAGGGCACAAACTCTTTGTCCGCCTTTACGAAATATTCTTGTAATCTACTTTCGTCAGGTCGAGTTCGAGTTTACCCGGAGTCTCTGTACTCTGGTATCTTAAAGGAGGCAAAGACGATGCAGAGAATCAGGAAGTTTCGCGAAGGACAAATAATTTGCAAAGCAGAACGGTTTTAGTTCTTAAAGGAAGTAGCTACTTGTTTATAATATTCCGAAACTTATCGGAAAGCATTTATTTTGTTAAATGATTATTTGATTGAGCGAGGGACATTGGAACTGAGGTCGCTCTTAAGTCTGTTGTTGAGTCTGTGGAACCAATCATCGTTAATGGTTCTTCGCAGACGAGAAGATAATGTGAATAGTAATCGTTTAGTTATGTGCGATTTAATAATTACACAAATAGTAATGACATGTAATGAACATTTAGATATTAAATGTTTTTAGGATTCAGAAAATCTTATATGATTACTAGTCTGTCTTCACACACGATTTAAAAGTTATAAGTAATGAAATTTGGCGTAGTTGTAAGCATCAAACCTGAAAAGGCACGAACACAAAAAATAAAAAAGGAAAAACTGAAGATTCAACTCATCATCTTATTAAATCGATAAAATCTGTAACACATAGGCAGGGTGTCCATTTAAACTGGGCCACCATTGGGATCTCCAAAAGTACAAGATTTACAGCAAACTTTAAATGGGGGACTTCATTTACTTTTTAGTGGCCATTAAAAATATAAATTTTAAATTTCAAAAAATTTAAGTTAAAGGGGCATAAAGTTTTAAAAACATCCTAATTGAGCGCAAGATATTTTGGTATGGACACGTTTAGAACCAATGAAAACGCTCTAATGCTTAACACTAATAAAGCATTTTTTAGTCAACAAATAACTTTTAAAAATCAGCAAATACACTTTTTGTTAATTTTTTAAAACCATAGTACAGAGGAATTAAGTGACAAAACTACAAATTTGTCACACATGAACTATGAAGTTGGTAACAGAATGTTTAATATCAGCTGTTGATGATTCTCATTGTTCAAATTGTTGTTTAACGAAAGCAATCTGTTTATTAGGCTTCAAGTACATTTCTAAATGTTTTAATATTTTAAATTGGCGGCCAACTTTTGAATTTTTTATGGAACATCCTATGTTTTATGATGATTTTTGATTTTACTGAATTCTGGACTGTGAATCAGCTGATATTGAACAACAGTAATCAACCTAAATTTTCATGTGTAACAAATTTGTAGTTTTGTCTCTTAATTCCTGTATTATAGTCTTAAAAGTAACAAAACCCATATTGGTTGATTTAAAAAGTTATTTGTTTGTCAAAAAAATGCTATATTAGTGTTAAGAGCGTTTCCATTGGTTCAAAATGTTTCCATGCCAAAATATCATCCGCTCAGTTAGGGTGTTTTTAAAACTTTATACCCCTCTAACTTTTAAACGATTGGTCTTATCAAAAAGCACCAAGAACAAAAAAGTCTTAGACTAACTTGTAAAACCCGAAATCATCATAAAATACAAGGTGTTCCTTAAGAAATTCGAAAGTTGTCCGTCATATTGAAAAATGGCAAAATTCCCCATTTAAAGTTTGCTGTACATCTTGTACTTTTGGAGATCCCAATGGTGTCCCAGTTTAAATGGACACCCTGCCTATGTGTTACAGATTTTATCGATTTAATAAGATGATGAGTTGAATCTTCAGTTTTTCCTTTTTTATTTTTTGTGTTCGTGCCTTTTCAGGTTTGATGCTTATCTCACTCTGTATAATATCTCATTAAATTTATAAAGTTTGTAATATGTAATTAGTAAACCCAATGTAACCAAAATCTGGATTATGAAAGGTCACAGTAAATACACCTATTTGAGAGAAGACGAAATACTTCCTCTGAACAACAATGGTCTACCATTATTTAGAATTTTGTTAAAAACTTACTGTCTTAGAAGCAAGAATCAATATTAGAGCACAAATATCAATATAGAGCTAATAAAATCCAAGTATGTCTTCAACTAATACACATATTCTAACGTTCCAATTAAATACCCATTTAACTCATATATCCAGGTGTAACACAACAAACACATTATGAGGAAGAACACAAGTAATTGACACAGTTATATTGATTATCTAGGACATTTCAAACAAATCTATATACATAAATTAGCCGCACCATGGCAATGAGCACAGTGCACATCTGTGCCACGGAAGAACGTCAGAGATGGTGTAAAATACCCGAGCACGCACATAGCACACAACTAATATGGGGATTAATACTCGGAAGGAAAAGATTTTAGGTTCGAATCAAGGTGAAGACTTTTTACATTTTTCTATTAGGAAAAAGTGGGTTTCAGGCAACGATTTTACATTAAAAGAAAAAAATTAATGTTAAACTTGGCTTAAGCGTCAACCATGTTACCGAACTATTGTCGTTACGTCCGAGTGCGTTATAAAAAATGTATCAAAAGGAAACTGTATCTTTGTTACCATGAGAGAAAGGACAATCAACTATAAAGTATTCATATTATTAACAACACTATTCATGACGTTTGTTAAACAAAAAATACAATTTCCTTTTACATTACAGTAGAGTCTCAGTAATTCGAGCTAACTGTCGCTGAGGTCATTTTGAATTGCAAAACAAGAACATAAGGTACTTTAATGTGGAAAGTCTTAATGAATACTATTTGTACTATAACTTGAAATGATTAAAATCTCAGTACAAAATCTAAAATACGTAAAACACTTAAACGGTCACAGGGATTCGGGAATTACTGTAGATTACAGACAGTAACAATAAGAATCACTTACAGAGGCTACAGTATATTGACTTAACGATGCAAAGCTCCAAACAACACTGGAACTGTGGGGGTGGGGGCAAATGCCTGATCATAACCAGTGCGTATAGAAGGAAGTTTATATGATTGAGTGGTTTATCCCGCGCATCTAAAACTGGGTTTTACACTAGCGAAACTACCTCGCAAAAGTCACTCGGGAAGAAACTTACTCGCTTCGAGTGAAATTTCGCAGTACCCAAAACAGAGCGCAATTCAGAGTAGGGCGAGCCGCCTTCAGTTCTGGTTTCGCAGCCAACATGGAAAAATGTTTTATCCGCGTTTACCTCCAGTCGCGAAATTATTTACAGCTCTTGCCCCAGCTAGGTCTGGCGTTTAGTTACACAATACCGATCTTACATTTATTTGTTCAGTGTCATCGCATCTTAAAGGTGACGTTTACTACAGTATGATATATTTTTACATATCAGACATTTAATCATTTCTAATGAAATTAAAGTAAATATATCGTAGTTTTATGACCTTGGACAGTGGTTAAAATATTTACTGCATGTAAAGAAAAAGGCCTGTAATAACGTTATAAAGAACTTTTTGACCTAAAAAAATACTCTATGTCCGACGAGTAGACGCATTAGCCACGACCGTTAAAACCAAGTTCCAATCTATATGAACTTTATATTTTAGGCCCTAGAACTGACTTCCGAACTATTGCCGTGCAATTTTGGATCATCCTGTGTATGGTGCTTTCCGTTTTAAAAAGCACGTAGAGGTTGAGATAATACAGAAAAAAGGAGCACATATTTAAATTTGGAAAGAATATGGTAATTCATTTTGTTGTTGTGCACACAAAATTAGGGCTAAATTTCCTTATGTGAGAAAAAATAAATAAATATTTCTTGAATTACTCTTCTTAAATTATTTTAACAAAATCCGAGTTAAAGTTCCGCTTCATCCACGACCGGTTTTTGATTGGTCAAGAGTATTTCCGGAGGATCGCGAGAAATATGTATGTAGCAACGAATGTCTGATTACGGTAATTACTTGACCTAACCCGTTATACGTGAAATATTCACCACAATTATGTGTTTTCAACGAAATTACATAAGAAGGGAAACAGAAGATTAGGCGTCAAGGCTCTCTGATTGGGCAAGGTCCGCTTTACTATAGTCGGTATAACATTCGTTAGCTTTTTTTAGTCTCTTCAAAGTATCTTCTTCTTGTAAATTGTCAAGACCGTAGTCTCGGTTATAAGACAGCATCTGTTTTAAAACAATGACTGGTTGTCTGAATCTGAAAAAATGACTTTTTTAACGTTTATTGACTAAATTTGGAATACATTTTATGTGAAAACGAGATGGTGAATCTATGGATACGTTGGGATTTGCTACGAAAATGTATGGTGTTTACTATGATTCATGACTTAATCGTCGTAGTGGAATTAAACGCGTTGTTAGTTCGTCACACATTTTAACTCTTTCACAATAGAAATACTTTATTAAGGCGCCTCCTCACTTTGTAAACAAGTTGAACAAGATCGTTGTATTTATGTATGTTCACCGAACAATATTCGGTGTTCAACCAGTGTGAACGCGTGTACGAACAAAACAAAGTCAATTTTGTTCACTGGACAATATTCTCCTCCAGCGAACTTTGTAGAATATCGCGATCTATCGTAGTGCGTGTATTAAATTTAATCATCGTATATTTTGTATTAACCCTTCAATACTAATATACTTCGAGTGACAATATATTTTTTTTTAAATATGGCAAAAATCATTTTCCGTTTTTAAAGGTGGTTTGTAAAAGAATAGAGGCCTCTTATGTGTTGAAACCATAAACCAGTATTGTATATTATTTTAAATAAGCTTGAACTCCCATGCTTGACTACAGAGCAATTTTTAGTTTTCCCTGCACAAAATATAAATTAAAATATTTTTGGAGTGTTATTTCAGCGATTTTGAATACTGGGTTTGACACCAATACCAGTCTTTTACAACCTTTTGTTCATCATCCCCTTCCCACCACATCCCTATGGGCGTTAAACCCCCAAAATATTTTTTCAGATATAATTAATAACTTAATTTACTGATTATAAAGTCAGTAGCTATGGTAATGGTAGTAAATGCATTCAAAAAACTTGTTATTCATAAATTTTCTTCTCAAACGAATAATTGTTTTTTTTTTTTAGGTCAAAGTGTAACCGAGTTGTAGGTCAAGAAACTACATTTTTTGCTGGTAGTCTGCAACACTCAAGATAGCATAACCTAAAATTCTGTATTAGCTTTTGATTTTAATCAACTGCCTTATCAAAAGAGCTGGAAGTGAACCCCCGGATTTTGACAATCAACATTTAGCAAAATCAGCGTCCATGACATATAGGCCTATTTATTGAGTTATATTTTAGTTGTTTCATGTCTTGTTTTGTATCATGTTAGTGCTGTTATTATGTACATAGAAAATACATTTTTATTATTTTAATATTATAACTACTATAACTCCATAAGAATATGTCTTCAAAATGTCGTATTTTTATCTTTAGTATCTTTCCCTCTACGTTGATTCAATGTCAGTCAGTGAAGACAAAGCCGCTTACATGATTACTTAGTTACAATAGTGTTTTGACTGTTAAGATATAGTTTCTTTTCCCGGATTCTCATTATTTTGTAGGTCTCGAAGTATTCCTAACATACGTTATAATTTATTTGTTAGTTAGATTATGTATATAAATATGTTTACCAATTATTAATGTCGTTTCTCAATCCAATTAAGAGACACACACTTTTCTTAGTTGATCCAATCTTCATGCTGTTTATATGTTCTGGTTTTTGGCTGTGTTTGATCAAAATCGTTTCAATTTATCTTGACACATATTTGAAATGTGTTTCGAAAAAATAATTTTCCGACATAAAATTAATTAGGCCTACAAATTAACATTTTTGCGGTAATTTATAAAAAATATTTATTTTAAAAACCAACTTTTAAAAGCAGAAACAAAATGATCGTAAAAAATATTACTACAATGTTTTGTTTTAAAACATCGTTTTAAAATACATTTAAAGACACGTTTCATTATATGTTCCACTAATTTTTGGGGCTAAGCGAAACGAAATCCTCACCCTCTGGGCACAATTCACAGTCAAATTTTTGAAAAGTCCAAATCATAAAATATTAACCCAATAAAAAAAATCTTCCACTAATTTTTAGGGCTGAGCGAAATGAAATTTTCACCCTCTGGGCACAATTCACAGTAAAATTTTGGAAGAGTCCTAATCATAAAATATTAGCCCAATAAAAAAATCATAAGGTTTTTTTATACACTTACAATCTTTATAAGACAATTTTCATTGCTTTATTGCTTTTTATTTATTAATCTATTAGGGGCTCTGCCCCCTGATCGCTTACCTCACCATTCCACGGCGCGACTAGCTCCCCATCTACACTCTCAAATGCAAACATATTATTGTGTACTCTGTTATTTTCACGGGAATGAAGATTGATTAGGGCAGAGGCATTTGGATCGGGGTAAGGTGGTTTTGGTAGCTGTGACCTGATCCTGACTCAGTAAATCTATAGTTTTTAGGTGAAAGGCAGAAACTGTATAAAATTAATAGATAAACATAAGTTGACTGGGGGGATGTGAGAAACATTCCTAAAGTCGTTTTTCAATAACGGCTGTTGTAAACAAAAACCTCAAAAACTAAAGAAAATAATAAAAGATATAAAGTAAATTCGAAGTCAGCGTAATGTATGAATAAAATATATTCCTATAAAAGCGAGTGTACGACCGTACGTTTACATAAATATAGTACGTACATGAGTAACATATAATGTAACAGCTGATTTCACCCATCATCAGTTAAATTTAAACAAAACACAGCGTAGATTATACTTTGGGGTTATGTTTACAACTTGAATCATTATAATTTCTATTGAAGTTGTTTTTTTACTTTCTCCCCCTATACATACCATAGTATATGGAGAAAGTATTGTATTCGTCAAAATTTTCGAGTTTGAGTTTTTGGTGGAACTATCCGTTTAAGGGCCCCCCTGTACCTAAAAAAAGTGGTTTTCGGAGTGATGTGTGTGAGTCTGTGTGTGTGTGTGGATGTTATCAGACCTAGAGCCTAAACCAGTCGTCCGATTTTGATGAAATTTGGTATGGAGGTACTAATCCACGGTATCTCTAGGCGTTTTTTCATTTTTGTGAATTTTTTATTTTTAAGGGTAGTTTTCCCATAAAAACCCTTAAAATAACGGAAAAATCAACTTTTCTCAAAAATTGCTCTAACGATTTTGATTAAAATTTTATAGTTTATTAGGGACCTAAAATACTATAAACTATAAAATTTTAACCAAAATCGTTCGAGCCGTTTTTGAGAAAAGTTGGTTTTTCCGTTATTTTATGGATGTTTATGAGAAAACAACTTAAATACAAAATCACCTCTCCTACCCCACCCTACAAGTCACCGTGAATCTGTTTAATAATTTAAATATGTTTGAGAGAAAGTATGTGCCAGTTCCTGGTACCGTTTATTAAATATGAGTTATAGAACTAATGTATGCTGTACTTCGTTATAACATTTGCTTTGAGGTTATAAACTGAATATAAATACAACCTTTTATCACCAATATATTAATACAAATTTAAAGAAGAGATACCTATTCGTTTAACTTCGGAAACATTCGTATATCTTCGTATAACATATTCCATTATTAATTTATTCACTATTAATATTAATAACGTTTAAATTATTTGATCGATCAATATGAAATAAAAAGTAATTAAAGATAATATTTTTAGTCTTCTTTAGATACATAATAATATATACAGGGTGATTCAGTAAAGCGAAGCGGGCTATGCAGATTCAGATTCTACATGCAAAAATAAGTCGAAAATGTAGAATAACATTTTTTCGATTTCGGCTTAGTTTAGCCGTAATCCGCCATTTTGTTTTTTTACAAAAACTCATTGTAACTCTGGAAATAGATAAGATATCGAGTTCAAATTTGGAATAAACATTTTATATGTTACGATTAACAAGTGTACCAAACACAAAGAATTTATTTTTATAATTTTCAAAATGGCGGCCGTTACAAATTTTTAACGTGGAATATCTTGAAAACCGTTAACTTTAAAAAAAATGTACAAGAAACCAAATATTATTCTTTTTTAACGACGGA
Organism: Philaenus spumarius; assembly: GCA_018207615.1. Taxonomy (NCBI): domain Eukaryota; kingdom Metazoa; phylum Arthropoda; class Insecta; order Hemiptera; family Aphrophoridae; genus Philaenus; species Philaenus spumarius. Next base: position 1,249,549 of record JAGFPH010000054.1, on the reverse strand, counting down.
CAAAATGCTTTTTTTTGTAGTTTCAGTAGGTTTAAGTATAACCGAGTTATCAACAAAAAACATAATTTCTTGGTAATTGTCTTATATATTCTTGGTAAATCGCATTTTCATTCCGATTTGGTTCAAATTTGGTACCCACGATGCTTTTCTAAGTCGCTCGGACGAGGTTGTTAGCCAAAAAATCTAACAAACGCACGTTTTATGACAGTAAGTAAAAATTGTTTGAGACTTTTCGTACTAAAAAGACATTTTTGGAGTTTGTCTAACAAAATAAATGCAGGAGATTATTCAGCACATTTTGCTTTTTTACGCGACTGTTTATCCCGTCTGATTCTCCCAAAATCGAACAAACGTAAAAACTATAAAAGTACCCGGTATGTATTACCTCGCAAAGGGAATTTCAAACGAAGCAGTCAGAGGCTGCAATTTCGAGGTGCAAAGTTGTTACTAACTTCAGAAAAAGTAGCGCTAGTTTATACCGCTAATAGTAGTTTAATAGTGTTTGCAATAATTCATAAAACTAAACAAATTCAATTAATTGAAACTGCATTTAACATAGTGATATAAATAAAATTATTAAAAAATCGATAACATCTGTCAACAGCCACAGCAAATAAAAATCTTTAAAGAATTTAAGCATGGGCAAGCACACGTCTGACATTTTAATTCATAGCATCTTTAGCATAACAATATTCTTAAATCGGTTGCTAGACCTTATGCTTCTTTCTTTTTATAAGCTTATTTTTAACTAGCAGGGGTGTACCCACGGCTTCCTCGCAGGTATGAATAAATGAATGAAAAAATATCGGGTAAATATTGAAGGTTCACTGCCCCAAAAACGTACAATGAATTTCCTCCAAATCAATCTACTATGTTTCCCATGTAGGCTTACATACATGATCAGCTATGCGCCAGTAAGCTACAATACCAAAACTTCCGTCAGTTTTGTTTGAGGTAAAAACATTTTGTACGAATAATATGTGCCAAGGAACATCCTAGACTTAAAAGTTTTGAAACAGGAAGGAAGTCTCTTCAATTCTCCAGATCCGTCTGGAACATCCTAGAACATTTTCAAACCATGTGGAAGATTCTATAACATTCTACAACATAATCGAACATTCTAGAACTTTCTGTCTGGAATATTCTAGAACATTCTGGCTAGTCTTGGCCACTTCGGAGCTCGATTACCATATTCTGAATCGAATTCCCATAAGATTTTCATTTTTGCAATGAGCTCTTTAGTCACCCATTATCTTCGATCTCAACCCCTGCAGTTTCAAACTGAAACCTTCTTCGTGGATGGGGATGGAGGGCTACCGTACCATATAATCCCTATGGGGCTAAGCGGGAGGGTTCCGAATCTTTAACGGCACGCACTGACAAACCATATTTACATTTATTATGTATATATTGAATTTCATTCTTTAGGGCCAATTTCATTGGTATAAGCAGTTTCTATTTGTGATTAAAATCTCTTTAACATGAAATAACGTCTAAAAAAATCCCTTAGATGGAGAAAAAATAGTTTACTCATACCACTGAATTAAAAACTACATATCTCATATAATATATATGAACAATATATATAGCACTGTATCAATGTCAAACGCAATTTGAATTTCCTAGCTATGAACTAACTGCCTTTCTACTCCAGCGTTGATGTCACTGTATAAAATCCTACTCCCATACAATGAGATCCATGTGTGCATATTTATTCTCAAACCAATTATATAAGAATAGAGTAGATTTCTACGTGTGACATTTCAGATCTTGATGAATTCACAATTTGATGCAAATGAAGCTTTCCTTATCATACAACTTGACCTAATGGAAATAAATCAGAAAGCAAAATGGAAACTGCTGTCTACGTCTAGTTTCACTTTCCTACTGGTACATAGAGCACCTTAACAAGTCACGCTAAGCACCTTTCTCTTGGAATCATCTTCTTCTTTACTTGTTCACCTTCATCTTCCTGGATACAATTTAATTTACTAATCAAACAATTTGCTTAGTTGCTGTAATTTATGTAAACAAGATGTTCCGATGGAGGGAGATATCTATGGATTAACGGACAAGAAACGAAATGTTGTTTATTTTAGACATTAAACGTGCAAAATTCAGGCAGTGGTCTGATGCGAGTCGGCGATGTCTTGAAATTACAAAATATTTATAGGCCTACCTTTTTTGTATCAAGCCTATATATCTATCTATAAATATATAAGCTGTTTTGTCCTGAATAAATGACTGACTTAGAGCAAAAACTACACAAGATAAAAATAAAAAAATTAAAGGTATATTCTTGTGGGGTCAAAGACGTAGGCCCTACACTTAGAAAGGATTTTTTATTTTTTTTATTTTAAAGTATACAATTATAGTGAAAATTCAAGATTTCACTCAATGCCCTATAACAGATAAAACAGTTGATTCGGATCAAAAGTTTAGCAACACATGATTGTTGGATGCATTTACATTCATTACCATAACAACCAACTTAGAAAATTTATAATTTGTTTATTATTATTCACAACAAACAACTTTCTATGTTAACAAAGTAAAAGCAAACACAAACAAAAATCATCGAAACATGCTTACTGATTATAATTCAAACATTTGTGATAACATTTTATAAATAAAACAGCTGATCTTCAAATGCTTAACACAATTTTAGGTTAGCCCTAAACTGAACCAAACACATTTCTTGAAAAAGCGTAAAATTTATTACAACCTACTTAAAAAATTTACAATTGGTAAAATGTGTATAACAACCAACAGCGTTTTTATGAAGCCTGGACCTACTGCGTATACGTCAGGATCTAGGTATCTCACTCCCACCAAAGTACCACGATCCAAGTGCCTCTGTCCTAATCAATCGTAATTTCAGTGAAAATATCTTGTAATCTGTTTCCATTTGATTCACGGGGGTTAGTTAGCGAAGCGAGTATTGGTGGAGTCCCTACACTCAATTCCACGTACACCGTGCAGTACAAGTCTTACGGGAGATAGTCATGCTACTACCATTACTGGGAGTATCACGTTTATTGTCATGCGGGTTGCGTCAACTGTCCGAACGTTGCGTGGAAGTTAATGTTTTTTGAAAGGCTACTATCGCTGAGACTGTCGTTTGGATAACATGGCTTATGGGCGCTCCATACTGCACTGTGAACGTAGAATCGAGTGTAGTATTGTACAAGTAAGAAAAGTCTGTGAGGATATTTATGATCCAATTTGTGTTCCTAGGCGGCGTGACGAATTGTTAACACATTTGGCATAGTGGTTAATTAGGCCAAGAGGGAGCTAACATTGAACAATTATTTCGATTACCTACATTTATGGGATTATAATGGGGTAACAACCCTAAACAATACATTCAATTTCCATGAGAGTAGAGCACTGAAATTTCGTACAACTGTTTCTTATGCGATACATAAAAAATGACGAAATTTAGTATATTCATTTCATAAACTTGGGTCACTAATATCTAAGGTTTAAAATGAGATAACTACCCCTATCTATACTAATATTATAAAGAGGTTAAGTTTGTTTTTTTGTTTGTTTGTTTGTATGTAGGGAATAATCTCTGGCACTACTTAACCGATTGAAAAAATAGTTTTTTAATATATATAAATACAAGCATGAGAGCTGAAATTTGGTAAATATTATTCGTGATATAAGAGATTGAAAAACCATTTGTATTTCTATTAGGCATTTCTATTGAAATGAAATAACTACCCTTAAAAACAAATAATAATTCCTACATTTTCTATGACGCTAGAGACCTGAAACTGGGTACATATTACTATATAGTAGGAAAAATCAATCGCTTTTCGATTATTTGTGTCTAAGAAACCAATATTTTAGGTAAACTGTGTTCATAGACGTGAAAAGCAGATGGAAGGTTTTTAATTTTCAAGTTCGCTCGGGAGTTATGTATAACGAAGGCTCTGAAGGGGAAAAATAGATCTAATGGGAAGAAATAATGTACTATGCGTTTTTGGGTCAGGGAAGTCGGAACGTTTTTTTGAGTTGCCTGTAATGTTTAGGCTATTATTTTCATTCATATCTGCTAGCGAAGCAAAGTACCTGCTAGTTGTATATATAAAACTGTTAAACAACATTTCCAAGAGAGCTGTGTTGCGGAAATAACCGACTTTGCACGACTGTTTGCGAATACCAGTAATCTAATTTTGTACGTAATTTTGCTTGATTATGTTTGAGGCTTCTCTAAGTGGCTTGTAATGAATCGATCGTTTGTTTTTGGTTTCCATTACATATTAAGTTGAATTATTATTTATTCATATCTGTTGATTTTCTTACTTTACTTCTTGAGGTTATTGTTTACATTACCATATTACTAATAGCTGTTCTGTTTTTACATCGCCCCTTGCACCCAACAGTTGTTACTGAAGAACTTCTCTAGGAATATTTCTCAATTCCAAGCATTAAAATTGTAGTGATAAAAAAATGAAATAAAGTATTTTAAACCAGATAAGTTGTCTTTCAATAATTAAGACTAAATAATTGCTTGTAACACCCAAATTACACGGATTTGTTAATAGCCCAAATGCTCGAAATTATGTTTACCATCATGTACCAATAATGTTTAAACTTATAATAATTAATTCTAAAATATGTAATAAGTATGAAACGTAAATGTACTAAGATCGTTCCAATAATTCTTAAATATGTAATATATACTTTTGATGTATTATAACACAATGATATTTCATAGTTTTCAAATAATTTTTAAATCTGTAGTCTATAATTTTGATGTAACATATTACGATGGTATAACAGGTGTTCCAATAATTTGTAATCTGTAATACATAATTATGTTGTATAACACAATGTTGTAAGATGTTCCAATAATTCTTAAATCTATAATTTATATTTTGATTTACTATAACACAATGCTATAGGGTGTTCCAATAATATTTAATATATAAGTTTGATGTACCATACAATTCTATAGGCGAACGTAAACCTGTAGAACATAATTATTGTTAGATAATCTTGACTTGCAAAACTTGCTTGTTCATTCAAACTTCATGGAGAGTCGCAAGAATTTACTTTTACATGCTTAAGCAGTTTATTGCTCTTTCAAAAAGCGAAAGTCTTCAAATGAAATGAGATTCCATTTCATAATGGATTTGAACAGTCGTTAATATGAACATGACTTCTTTTTGTTTAGTACAAAGAAAAAGTCTGCATAAAGAAAGGCATAAAAAAAGCTACAGGAAGAAAGCATAGGTTGTAGCACCTTAAAAAGAGACAGAGGTTGACCTAAGAGACAATTTTGCAGAGGTAGCAAGAGATTCACTTAAAACTAACAATGTGAAAAGTCATGGGGCAGAAAAGTCATTAAACATTTTATTCATAGAACTGAAGTAAATTTTGGAAAACAAAGGTCAGGATTTTAATCATAGGCCTACTTAACGATGTCAACCCCAAAGGTATTAAATTCAGTTATTTAGGTTAAACTTTATTGGTCACTTTAAAATTCACTAAAGTTTTCATCGTCAGTATTTCCTGGAAATTAACAGAAGCTCCAACTCTTATGGTTCTATTAAAATGGCAATAATTAATTCAGATCAATAGCCCAAGACAGTTAGCGATCATGCAGACAGACAATTTAAAATATAGTTTTATGTTCATAGGCCTAAGTTGTTTTTTATTTTGTCAAGAATAAAGTAAACAAAACGGATTGTAAAAATACATACATTTTCGTCCGGCTTGCATTTAGAAAAGATGCGGGTATGACAGGGGACCGCGATAAATTAGAGCTCCGTACTGGATAGTGAAAATACTAACACTATGAACATAATTGTATGCTATATACGCCTACTTATATAATGATAATTCTGAAGATACTACCTAATATTTGTTAGGTTAGGTTAGCGCCAGGTACAAGTGTAGAGGGGGGGGGGAGACAAAGAGTCCAGCTGTCAATCAGAAAAGACCCAGGCTCGTTGTTCGCCTTTACGAAATATTATTGTGGTCGATCTTCGTTGGCGTGTACCCGGACTTACTGTCCTACATTCTAACGTCCTACTACGGAATCTACCTTAGAATAATCGAAACGGCAAATATCGGTGATAATCCAAAGTTTTGTGAAATGACAACTTCTTCAACCGAAACCGTTCAGTACTGGTACGAGAGACAAATATGGTTTCTGAATTTACTGGTTAAACTACAGATCCATAAATTCCTCTACGCATGCTCCGAGATTAGGCCACACCCTCTACCTTACAGGTGTTCCAACTTAACCTGAAAGTGACTTTAAACCAGCTGCTCAGTGATGACAGTAATCGTAAGAGTGTGAACCACGTCTGAGTTGTTATGAAATTCAAACAATGCATTGACAGTTTCTACGATTATTGTGCGTTTCGCCTTATAGCATTGTTTTGTTTTACACCAGAGTTGCATAGAAAGTAAAGGCTCAGCATTCTCTTAGGTGATAACAGGTAATTACTAATACATAGTACACAATATATATACTTCCGGCGTATGTATATAGCGTGTATATAGACAGTACACGATGAATACAAGAGATAGATTGAGATATAGATCTTGTTTAAGAAGCGGAACTATAATAAAGATCACGACCGTTTCTGATCAAAATGTCCGGATACTGAACTTTCGCGCGTTCTGAGCTTTTACTATTCCTTCGCTTTCAAGTGTCAATCCTAAAATTGGCAGTTCTCTTTATATTACCTGCTCTAATAGATGCATTTACTCGAAGTAGGAGTCTTTAGCCAATGATCGTATACTATTAATTCAATAAGGAATTTCTTTATTTATTGACCCAGTACGACTTTATTTTTCAACCAACTTGTACAAATGAAGTGTAACTTTAAACGTTTTACATTGCAGATTTACAGAGAAATATAAAAATCACAAACGTCTGTGCATTTTAAAAATAACTGACGTTTAAGCGATTAAAAAGTTATGCCACTTTATTTAAATGGATGGACTTTTTTGTAGGAACTATCAGTTAGTTAACGTGTACCAATTTGAAGCAATAACATTCCAATACTCTCGAAAAATATAAAATTTATTGTTTCCTTTATTTAAGTTTGTTAAAAAATTGAAAATATAAAGCCCTGCAAATTGTTAATTTTTGGAATCTTTTGTCTAGAAACTAGCTTTTAGTTGGAGAGAACTATTTAAGGTACGGTCATCTATATAATATAAGGCTTTGTCCTGACTGACGTAAAATAAACATAGAGCAAAACTACTTAAGATAAAATTACAAAATTTTAAAGGTAAAATGGCATAGACATACACTAAGAAACGATTTTGTAAAATTTCATTTTAAAGCGCAAATGAAATTACTGTTTACATGTCCAGCCCTACAGCAGATAAAACAGTTGATTCGGATCAAAAGCTTAGCCACACATGTTTGTTGAATGCATTTACATTCTTTAACTTAGCAACCAACTTAGCAAATTTAGAAACACTTTATTTTTATTGACAACCATCAGATTTTTTAGATTAGGTTTAGCAAAATAAAAACAAACACAAACAAAATTTAACGAAAAAGACTTGCTGTAATAATATAATGCAAACATCTGTTCCTACATATTGTAAATTAAACAGCTGATTTGGATCAATAGCGTAACACAATTTTAGGTTAGTACTATACTGAATCAACACACATTTCTTGAAACAGCATCTACATTTCTTTATTACCATAGTAACCTAATTGGCAAATTTAGAATCAGTAAATTATGTTTTAATAACCAGCATCGTTTTTAGGTTAGGTTTATATCGCTCTATTATAAACAAAAGTCCTGTCGTTCACACAAAAAACCTGGCCCTACTGCTTATGCATCAATCCTACCCTGATCCAAGTGCTTCATATCAGATTATACAATAATTTGGTGAGCGAGCAGTGGCGGAGCTCTTAACAATATGTATATCAATTTGAAGTCTAAACCTTCCCATACTCCGCAAAAATGTGAAATTTGTAATTTTATTACTTTGGATGTGTTAAGAAATACAAAATGTAAACGCCTTCAAACCGTTGTGAGTTTTATGGTCACTTTGTATTTACAACTAACGGAAGGTTTATTATTAGTGAAATCTAATTACAGCTGATCAAGGTTTTGACTTATTTTCCAGAACAACGAACAACCAAATGTTACTTTCATGAAGCAATTATTAAACCTGTATGTGTGATTTTGTTCAGTGGTAAAAAATTTATTAAGATAACAAAATAACCAAATTAAAAAATGTACCGGTAATTATCTAATGCGGATAATGTTTAATGTGTGCATAAAGCATAGTAAAAAATGCGTGTAGGCCATACGTTTTTTATGTGTCTGATAATGTTCTCATAACTACACGATACAATAAAATTAGCCTTGGCCTATATTAAACCTTAGTAATGTGATACAATAAAACTTTACCACAGAATCTCACAACTATACGTTTATTATATCAAACACGTTTCAACGAAAAACTTGCCATCCTCAGTGATGCACGCTCTATAATAATCAAACTATAACTCAAGATTATAAAGTATAAGTTATTAATGTTCAAAAGTCATTACCGTCACCATTTTGAATATTTACATAGTAAAGGTTTGGATTTTAGTATACTGAAAAAATAGTATATGATTACCGACATTCGACAAACAAACCTTTTTTGGACTTATTTTCATATGTATATTTTTGCTTATTTTGAGGCACTTATCACCCGTGACAATTAAAAATACATCAAAGAAATAAGCGAAAGAAAACTAATTAACTAAAAGGAAAAATAGGCCTATTGCAGACATTCTGTCAAACTACATACGATAAATGCCCATCCACCGCACCTAACGAAAACTGTATGAACTATTGGAGTTTACAATTTTAATATAGATGACAACAGAATAATTCGGAAAACGATAAGAACCAAAATTCAATTAGGAAAATAAATATGGCCTTTAGGAAGAACGGATTTTTCTACATGCAAAAAGTAATCGGCGAAAACATAGTAAAGGTAGTGATAAGCCAGTAGAAGTACAAATTGCCATTTAAATAATTAAAATTGACAAACACGTCTGAATCATCCATTTTGCGTAATATGGAAACGCCCAACACAGTTATAACGTTTATGATTGGTCTATACTATACAATCAGCTGCGATGTAAAGCTACAAGTCATTAACTTTTGAAAAAAAACAAGGAGTATAAAGTTTAAATTGTAACGTCAGTTGTAATGAGGAGTTATTCAAATAATTGATTTAATTATATCAACGTATTCCAAAAAAAGTTTAAAGTAATGTACAAAATTTAAATCGTTAACTCGTTAACATTTCATTTATTTTAAATACACATACACACAAACAATTATATTGGAGAAGAAAAGAAGAAAGGCAGGAATTAAAAGAAGTTTTCGTATTAAATAAGAACGAATTAACTATAGAATCGCTAAGAAATAGCAGTGTTTTTAACACGTTTTTATTCCACCGTTCGGCATTTCGTCTGTGTGTCTGTCTCACGATTAAGGCCAAACGCATTGGCCGATTTTGATGATTTTTGCATGAATGTTCCTTATTCCTAGGCCGATCTATGTATATATACGGTTTTTTCCATTTTTCATTTTTAACCCCGTAAATAAAATAAAAATGGCGGCCGGACCGTTTGTCTCAGTGTAAGCTTTTTTCCAAAGCCAGTTTGTGGCCTATTTAAAATTTAAAAAAGAATTTAAAATTTCTTTTTTGAAAACACCAGTTTTTATGTTCCTACTACAAGACTGCTAACAAAACTAGGCCTGTTTTGAATAGTAATTTAGGAATAGATCCTTTGCCCAAAAATGACACGTTATTATAAGAAAGCGTAGAGGACAAATCTAAGAATTGAACTGTATACTTGTAAATTATTATGTTATAAAAGTTTGACTTAGCTTTACTTGAATTACAAAATGAGATAAAGCAAATGAAACCTCGCGGCGATGAAGGACATACAAAAAATGACCGTTGGACAGCGTGGGAAGTGTTGGTACATGGGTTGAGATCACTATCACGTCGCTTTAACATCGTTTGTTTTCATTATTTCTAATATTGGAATATGATATTGGAACAATAACGTAAACACATTGTTAAGTTTTAATTATTTAAGTATGTAAATATTTAATTCTATGTTTTCCCTCAATAACGCGATATCTGTAGCTACCTTACGCATTATTAACCTACATAAAACACAATGCCCCGTAAAAGAAAATCTTTAGCAGTTAAAGCTCAAGAAAAGAAAAAAAAACGAGAACTAGAAACCCCCGAAAATTGCAAAATAATGTTTCACTGGCTAAACCTTTTGCTTACTTCCTTACTGGCACACTATTTTTAACCTAAGCTCAAAACCACATATGTTATTTCAACGAACGAGGTCTACTGTTCACAGAACTACTAGTTAGTTCAGTTTCCGTCATGTCTGTCAGTCCGGGTAGAACTTTGCAATCGAGTTTAAACTAACTTCCCGATGAGCTAGAGACTTGAAATTTTAGGTCAGAACTTGATTACAATACAATATTTAATCGGAGTTCAGTTTCCGTCATGTCTGTCCGGGTAGAACTTTGCGACTAAAAAGCAGAAAATAATTAATGAAATAATATTTTTTTTTAACATAACACGTTTTTAAAACGAACTAAAAAATATAAAATAATTTTCGTGGGCCCTTCTAAAATTTGGAGGGCGAATTTTAGTGGCTATGGAGATATTTATAAGACTTGAAGATTAAAAAACGTGGGGCGCTGCTAGTAGATACTAGAAGTAGATAATCCAGATATATATTCACAACCAGCACTTTCAGTACATTGGAAATGGGATTCATTGTAATGTAATTTATTTACTCATCCTTAAGTATCATGGGTTGCCTGCGCCCCACATTTTTTAATCTTCAAGTCTTTTAAATATCTCCATAGCCACTAAAAATTCGCCCTCAAAATTGTAGAAGGGCCCACGAAAATTATTTTATATTTTATAGTTCGTTTTAAAAACGTGGTATGTTAAAAATTATTTTTTTATTTAAATAATTATTTTTAATTTGTAATTGACATTGAACATTCCATAAAACAATAGATCAGAAGAATCCTATTTGGTGAGATTAATCCAATTTTATAACCTTATTCATTGAACTTATAATACTGAAACTATTATTACTATAAAGATTTGATTTCTATATAACTGATAATTTCATGTGTAACAATTTGTTTGTGAACTATTGAACTTTGTGTCTATTCATAGACTTATATCTATTTATTTTCATTTTAATATTCATCATTTACCCTTTTATCATTTGTTTGATTTTGTGTTAATTTTAATTTTCTTTGGACAACATTTTATAACCTTGATTTATTGTTTTGTATAATTTTATTTTTATTTTGGAAAAAGACAGCACCGACCTTCCTGATGTTAAGTTTTTCTGTGTTCTACCGATATTAACCATTTATTAACTTTCAAATTGATTGTGTTTCTCTTATTAACTTTAATTTATTAACTTGAGTTCTCTCATATTAATATTCAAATAATAATAAAATTATTATTGGTTGGTGTATTACACACCTCCAGAAGTTTCAACCTTGTATATAACAGTTGATTAGTTTCAAAGATCCGTCACAAAATCGAGCCTAGATTTAATTTTATTACTTAGCTCAAATCCTTTGAACTGTACTGACTGAGTACTGTCAAATCCTAATCCTGTATTCATTTTAATAAAACCCAATTACTATTCACAAATGTAACAAAAATATCAGTAGACCAATATTAAACTCACTATTTAATGAAACCATATTTTCTCATAATACCAACGTGTTTTTCATGACTTTTTTTATTCGAGATACGTTTGTTATTTGATTAATTTATATAAGCTACCACTATGTCCAATTGCTCACTATTGAAGTATCAGCAATTCCATCTCAGCAGTGTTGCCAACTGTGTAGAAATTGCATTGTGAATACGGTAATTGAAAAGCATTGCAATTAGATTGATTAAGACTTTCTCCGATGACGTCATCAGAACCCTATTTGCTGGTTATATATTGTCACAATATATAGATATACAACGCACGACTCACTGTTATTTGTGCGTGAACGCGTTGAGAGAAGATTGGTTCTGCCATTGACTGAAATGTATTCTACTAGAAAGAATGTAACAAGGAAATAAGATCAGTTTTATAAGTATATTCAGGATTATAGACAGCAATGGACGGTTCGGGTCTTAAATCCTCGGTCTTGGAGATTGATGTGCTTCTCTAGTGACAAACGTTTGTCGGCATATTTATTGATATATATTTTATTTGCCAGATTTATTTACAACTGTCTAACAGGACATTAAGTAAGTAAATGTGGTCATACGATAACATAAGAAGCTTAATACAGTGACCCTTATACCACCCCTCGTTTATTGTGAAAAGTCAAGATTCAGAAACGTAAACAGATATACTGCCTGGAGTCTGTCATGGACTTGATATCGGTTAATAGGCAGTACCATATAGGACCTCTGCAGCCATACTTCTGTTAAGCATAGACGTAAGCAGGAAACACGAGAGAGTAGGGAGACCGTCAGACGAAGAGTTAATTTAATAATTTAATTATTGCACGGTCATTAGAATTATTTCAGAATCTATCATTTAGAATTGGTTTATTGCAATTATAACAACTATATCTCCAACAAACAGATCAATCTGTTTTGATGTTCCTTATACACCACAAAATATAAAAAACAAACACACAATTTATAGTTAATTATTCAAAATTATTTAGTCTGGCTGACCATGGTTTCGCCGTCTGGTGACAGCATTTACAAGGCAACTTATCGCATATTAAGGAAAATATAGAAAACATTCATATACATATTACAAAAGGGAACAGTTACTTGGCTAACAAACAAAAGTAAAGGGAAAGAGTGGGTGGGAGACCTATGCTCATAGGGAAGACAGTGGTGAGTTTGATATGAATTCTACCTGATCATTTAGTCTTTAGAAAATAATCTCTTAATTTCTAACATTTCTAATGAATTTAATTTCCTACTTTTTTCATTGACATGAGAATCTTAATATTAACGTTATTGAAACTAAATTTTGTCTGTTAACTTTCAGAACATTTATTTGAAGCGAAATACCCCTGAACGACAGAATCCATAACGTCTGGTTATCTGTGTTTTACCAACCAATAAGGTAAACACAAATAAGATAAATTATTAGTTTTTGTCCTATACTGTTACCAATGACGTTATATAACAGAATTACAACCCCTAAAAAATTAGCCTGAAGTGTTAACTTACAGTCTCTACTCATACGTTTCTAATTTGAAAACATATATAGAGTGATCATAAAGTCCCTTTAACCCCCTTCATTATTTTTGTTATTGAAAATAAGTTAACAAAACTTTGTATACATCTTGTGTTACTTAACAGGACAAATTTTGCCATATCTGTCCCTCTATGTTTTTTAAGGACTGAGGGAGGGGGTTTAACAATTTCAAATTCAACTTGTTTTCAGTAACAAACATATGAAGGGGGGGGGGGGGGGAAAGGGGTCTCCACGAAGACTCTGTAAAACACCAACTAAGTTATTTAATATAATAGAATTGTCTGAAGTTCTAACTTACAGTCTTTAGTCACAGAATGTTTCCACTTTTAATATACAGACCGTCCCAAAAGTCCCGGACCGGTTTAATAACTCCTAAACGAAACTAGC